>PVLC010001901.1:27872-48981 GCA_004027655.1 Graphiurus murinus | reverse complement strand
CAGAATGGAAACCAAATTATCAGACCGATGCGTATCTATGTTTATAGCAGCTCAATTCACAATAGCCAAACTATGGAAGCAGCCAAGATGTCCAACCACAGATGAATGGATTACAAAACTATGGGATATGTACACAATGGAATTTTACTCAGCCGTAAAGAAGAATAAAATCATGTTCTTTGCAGGGAAATGGATGCAACTGGAAAACATTATGTTAAGTGAGATTAGTCAGTCACAAAGAGTAAAGAAGCATATGTTCTCCCTAATATGTGGATGCTAGGGAGAAGAAGGGGCATAGGAGGGTCTCCAGATGAAAAGGAGAGATCCTCGATAAGCAAAGAAGTTGATTTAATTGTAGTGGATGCATGGGGCAGAGGGACACCCTAAAGCACATGATGTACTTACACAATCATATCAAGGTCACTCACTGAAGTGAACCTGAGGGGGAGGAAGGGGGAGAGAATGGGGTGGGAATTGGGGAAGGGGTCAAATGAGAATTGTGTGCAAATATGTTGTTAACAACTTGTACTTAACAAAGACGTATGCTATATTGCACGAATTACTACAATAAAAAATTAAAAAAAAATACACTTACCTCTTCTTAAATGCCGTCTTTCAAGAGCTTGGTATATATGATACTATTCATAATTTCTCAGTGGGACTATTTAAAATTAATAGACTTATTTTCTGAGACGTTTTAGATTTATAGAGAAAACTGAGGGGGAAATTGAGAGCGTTTTCATTCATTCACTTACTCCTCTTCCCATTTCTCCAATTTTAAAATCTTCCAGTAGTGTACTATATTTGTGACAATTGGTAAGCAAACATTGGTATATTATTATTAGCTAAAATCCATAGTTTACCTTAGGGTTCATTCATGGTGTTTTGCATTCTAAGGGTTTTGACAAATGCCTAACAGTGTGTATCAACTCTTATAGTATTAAACAGAGGTAATATTTTCACTGTCCTCAAAATTATCTGTTCCTGTTATATCTATTAATTTCTTCCCCATTCCCCTGGAATCCCTAGAAACCACTTAACCTCTTGTTTTTCCATAGTTTTGCCTTTCCCAGAATGTTATATAGTTGGAATCATACGGTATGTAACCATTTTTGAGTGGCGTCTTTCACTTAGCAATACAAAGTTAAGGTTCCTCCTCAGTACATTAAAGGCTAGCCTCAATGGGACTATCTGTATTACATATATATATATATATATAGTATTATATATATGTTGTATAATATATTGTGTGTATATATATATATACTATATATATAGTATCCTTACATATATATCCCTATATATTATCTATACTATCCCCACATCTTCTCTCTGCTGATTTTGTTTTATTGTTATTTCTGTAATATTATGATTTGTAACTCATATATGCTGCTCTATAACAATGATTCTCACAATTATTTACTTTTATTTGTTATATTTCCCCAGTTCTTTTACTATAACTTGTCAATTATTTTCTTGGTTGAATAAAATTTTAGTAGTTTGTTTCTAGACAAAAGTGTTGACAGGAATAACATTCTTGAGCATGTACATGTTTGAAAATGTCTACTGCTTTTATGCTTCCTTAAGGAATTTGTAGACCTCCTATCACTGTCCTTTGGCAATAAATGTGGCCATGGAGCAGTCTAAGAACGAGAGTGATATTTCTTTCTTTCTTTCTTTTTTTTTTTTTGTGGTACTGGGGATTGAACTCAGGTACACATTCTACCTCTGAGCTATACCCCCAGTCCTAGTTTTTATTCTTAGGCACATATTTGTAAGGTACGTTATGCAAGCATATCAATACTTCAATACATGTAAACAATGTCTAATGATATATCAAGGTAACTTGCTTGATTTTCTTAAGCCAGTTCTTCATGCCTGGTAATATCAATTTTAGTATTACCAGTTCTCCTGTTTTGGTGTTCTAATGTAACTTTTATTTTTGTGATAGTTTTACTCTTCTCTTAATGCTTTTTTTTCTAAACTTTGCAAGATAATTTTTTATGGCTTCCTTTTATTGCCTTATTATTTTTTCCTTAAACTCTTTTTCTTTTCTTTGGGATTTATTTCATATAGATTATATTTTATTTAAATTTCTGATCTCATTTAAATAAATGATAGCTCTCATTTTTACTTGCTTCTAGGTAGTGCTTTGTTTGTGAGTGAGTGTGTGTGATCTTCATTTAACATTTTCTTTTCCTGCATCCTATTTGCGTAAGCTGGATGGTGGCTCTTTTAAAAGTTATAACTCATCCTTGAATTGGGCCTTGAGGTGTGTCTCTCTAGACTAATTATTTGCTGAAGGATGGCAGATGGGAAGGGCTAAAAAGAATGAGTTGGGAAGAAGGGAGTAATAAGCTGAGTTTCAACTCGAGTCTCCAGAAATATTCTTCTGAGAATTTTTCCTTGTGGTCATGATTCAAGTTAGCAAGAAGATCTCTAGACTACTAGTGAATGGCAGACACATTTTTTTTTTAATAAAGTGTTTGAGCCTTTATTTTTCCTCATTTGACAATAATTAGAGGATGTATTCCCCCCACTCCCCTGACCAATATATATTTTGCTGTCCTTTATTCGTGCATTTTTACATATGCACTTGCTTTTTCTTTCTTTCTCTTCTTCTTTCCCTTTCTCCCTCTCTTTCTCTCTCACCTAAGCATTATCACATTATTCATATTGCTCTGTAATTAGATTTTCCTCAATAAATACAATAGACATCATCTCATGCCAGCCTATCTACTGCATCTTTCAAAATCAACTGCAAATAATTTGTTTTGTATTTTGTTCAGAATTTTTATTTGTCATGAATGTAATTTTCATTTGGAATTTATAGTTCACCAGTTAGTTGTGTTATAAGACAGATATTCAGTGTATAGTAAACATGCACTATATCTTTCTAAATGTTTCTTCTATGAGTCATTCTTTTTGTTGTCACTGATCTCCTCTTCCTCTGAGGTAGTATCCGTGTTCCCCTGGACTTCTATAGGAGGCTCCTAACAGCTTGCCTCACACCCACTTCCAGTGGCATTGGTTCCTAGTTTCCTGGTTATGGTACCATGATTTGTGCAGGAAACCATCCATTTCCATTACATACAACCTTAGAACCTTAGAGGGAGTATCAAACAAGGTCCTCCCTCTGCCTCCATTCCATGCATCTGGTCACGGTGGGCTGGTGACCTGTGCTAGACATTCAGATTCTTGGTCCAGGAATTTGAATTTTGAGCACAAGGTAATAAAGACAGCAAATTACCAGCTATTTGTCCCATTGACAGTGCCAGAAGAGACAATCTATTAATTTTTTCCTCCAAGCCAGGATCTTTAAATTTCCCTTTGATTTTATGTCCTAGGCCAAAACCTTCCAATATGTGCTTTTCTTTCTTTTCTGTTAAGTTAACCTGAGTGAATTTTTGGTGTTTACAACCAAAGAATTTTACCTAATATTCTCATTTTGGTTAGGATAAAGACTAAGCTTTATAGAGGACCCCCAAATACAGTAGCTCAAACAAGATCTAAGTTTACTTCTCTCTTGGAAGTCTGGAGTGGGTGAGCAGGTATGTCCCAGGGGCCAGGTGGCTTCTGCCTTTCTGCTCTTCCACTTCTTAGGATGTTGTCTTCATCCTCTTGGTCGATGTCTGGTCACTTCCATATCTACATTTCAGCCCACAGAAAAGGCAGAGGAAGTCCAGAGCAAACACTTAACTTTTGAACATGGAGTGGAAGTTGCACATGCTGCCTAGACTCACATACTGTGGCCAAATGTTCTTTCACGCCACACCTGGCTGTAAGGGAGGATGGAAAACAGAGGCTCTAGGTGACTGAATGTGTGCCCAGGACGAAGGGAAGAAGGGTTGTGGGATAGTTGGCAGTTTGCCACATGCCAGCTTTCAGATCAGTTTCTCACACAAAGACCAGAGGGCTATTACACAGTCTCTCTCTCTCTCTCTCTCTCTCTCTCTCTCTCTCTCTCTCTCTCTCTCTCTCTTTTTCCATGTCATCTTCCTGCTAAAAATCCTCCCATGTCCTCCTTCTATGGTGGAATTAAGACCAAAACTCTCATGGCCTAGATGGCCCACATGCTTTGGCCCATCTCTCCAGTCTCCTGGTACTTTCTGTCACCTTTGCATTTTCATTTATTACATAAGTTGCATTTTAAAATGTGTTATGAGCTGTTTTTCCTTCTGGGAATATGCTGCCCTTACCTTTCCTTTCTTTTCCTTTCCTTTCCTTTCTTTTCTTGTCTTTGGACCTCTTAATTACTAATTCCTTTTAATCTTTCATTTCTCAGCTCAACTGTCAGTCTTCAAGGAATCCTACAGATCCCCAGATAATGCCAGAATCCCATGATACACACTCGTGTAGCACCCTGTACTTAATTTTTGTATCCTTTCCCCCTAAATGAATGTAAATAGTCATGTGACTGATTAGTATTGTTCTCTTTTACCAGACAACAAGCCCCCCTGGAGACAGGAAGACACTTAACCCTGTCATCTTGGAATCCCTAGGACCCTTACCATTCTTGGGATAGAGAAGACCCTCGAAAAAGACTAAAAGGGGTCATGGATGAAAGAAGCAACAGGAAGTGTGTAATAGTGTATTTGGGATGAAATGCATTCTTTGGTGGGACAGGGACAGGGTCGAGGTGTGTTCATGAATGCCCCCATGCTGGATTCTCAGAGATTAGGGGAGCAGACAGCAGCCACTATCTGAGACTTTGTCTGAGAGTCCTCTCTGCCAGGAAGCTCTTCAGTTCTGAATTCCCACAGGGCCATGCAAGACCTTGGGATACTCTTTTCCTTGGCCAAATACTTGGCAAAGAGAAAGGAAGGAAGAATGGGGATGATAAAGGGAAAAGGAGAAGGAGAGTTGAGAAAAGAAAAGAACAGCATGCATGATGAAGGTCCCTGCACAGTAGCTAAGGGGTCTGTCCAGGTTGCAAAGATAGTGAGGACTCTACATTTGTCTGGGCTTTGCTGTTTATGAAGTGTGTTCACCATCGTCCTTCTGTTCCCGTTACAGCCTTTGATATACTGCAAGAGTATATATCATGGGATTCTGACATCATCTGGGGACCTGTGAAGGATTCCTTGAAGAGCGATATTTGAGCTGAGGTGGGCAAGGCAGTCATTATCTCCAATTAGAGATAGCTTTTATTGTTTTTATTTCTTATTACATAATGATACATGTTTCCTTTAGAGACTTACCAAACACAGATCAATGAAAAGAAGAAAAAGAATCTTATTGCTCAGAGATAGAAGCTGTTAACACCTTGATGGACCTTTCTTGATCTTTTACCATTTGTATCTAATATCCTCATTTTACAGGTGAGGACGAGGATCAGGGAGCAGAGATATTTCTGTGTCTATTTCCTTCTCTATTTGTGCAATTATTTCTTTCTAACCTTTGTACAAAAAGGATTTGAGGTGCTGGGCTGGCCTAGTTGGACTGGGAGCCATGTTTTCAGGCTCCTGTTTTGAAATCAAGTGACTGTTTGTATTTCTTTAACTGATGACACCCCATAAGTAAGAACCATCTTCCCCTCCCAGAGGAGTCTGGATCTCAAGAAGCACTGGGCTGGCGCTGGGCTGGAGAGATAAGGAGGCAGCTTGTGGACGGGAAGCATAAGGAAGCCTGACAGAGTCCAGGACAGATGGACAGACTTTCTGATGCCACATTCTGATACCCAACCTAACAGATGACAATTAACAGCCACCAGCTGTAAAGTGACTGAATAAAATTAGTCTTTTTTTTTTAGATGCATTTAGCAAAACATTTAAAAATCTAACAATGATTGTTGGCAGCCCAGAGGCGATGTGGCACCTGGGAGGGGTTGGATGAGGGCTCCTGTTGGCACTCTCTCTCCAGCTAGAGCAGGAACCTCTTCTGTGAAAGAAAGGAAATGGGCTCATTGAGTCTTGCCACTTTCTGGATGCCTGACCTCAAACAAGCTTCCTTTATTTTATTTTTTATTTTTTGTGGTACTGGGGATTGAACTCAGGGGCATTCTACCTCCGAGCTACACCCCCAGCCCTATTTTTTAGTCTTTATTTTGAAACCGAGTCTCACTAAGTTGCAGAGTGCCTCACTAGGTAGTTGAGGCTGGCCGCGAACCCGGATCCTCCGGTCTCAGCCTCCCGAATGCTGGGATTACAAGCGTGCGCCACCACACCCGGCTCACAAGCTTCCTTTATAACACTGGTCTTCAGTGTGGCCATTTGTCTCTCCTCGTCCGCTCCAGCCCTTACCCCACACCCATTCTTTATGTAGTCTCTGGAAGTAAACTCTTAGAAATGTCAATTAGTTTGAATCAATCCCCTGCTTAAAAATCCTCTTATGCCCACCCATAGAAATGTCAGCCCACTCTAACTCCATAGAGAACCACGCAGGAAGGTAGTAGGCTATCCAGGGCTTGCTGACTTCTCCAGCTGCGTCTTTGGACACCCCCACCCCTTGATCCCCAAGACCAGCCACACTTGTACCAAGCCACACTGGTTTCCTGACTGGGGGCCTTTGGGTTTACTCTACCTGCTGCTGGGAACTCTCTTTCCCTCAAGAATATGGTAGCCTCTTCATTATCTAGGGCCCGAATCAAACACTACCTTCTTTTTCCACCTTCCCAGCTGAAGGGGACTCCTTAGCCCTAATTGGCCTATCCTGCCTAATTCTATTTTATTTCTTTCATTTTGCTTATCACCATTGAATGTAGGGTCTTTGCCCTTCCATCCTCTTATCTCTCATTCCCTCATGTATCCCTATGTATATGCCCAACAAAGGTAAGTGTCTTGCAATAAAGCTACCTCTTGTCATTGTAACTTCATGTCACATATCCTAGAGAAATTACAAGAAGCAAAAAGATTCTTAGTGTCTTTTGCTGCACAAACACTATTTTCCTTTACAGATTGAAAATACTGCTTACACTGGTGTGCACAGCAGTGGGACCCTAGGTCCTCCCCACCATCAGCTCTTCCATCAGTTTTTCAGAATCCTGGATCAGGGTTTTGGGTGACCCATGGCGAAGGGTCTTAGCTTCCCTGTAGGCCATTTCTGTCAGCGGTGCTGGAGACTTGGAGGTGGTAAAAGACCAATGTGGGTTACTGTGA
Source organism: Graphiurus murinus (assembly GCA_004027655.1). Taxonomy (NCBI): domain Eukaryota; kingdom Metazoa; phylum Chordata; class Mammalia; order Rodentia; family Gliridae; genus Graphiurus; species Graphiurus murinus. The sequence continues at coordinate 41,884 of PVLC010001901.1, read as the reverse complement.
GAGCTGGACACCAGTTCCAGTTCTTCCTTATGGTTCTAGAATGTTCTCCGGCTTCCATTTTGTCCATATTTTCCCTCACTTTATACCTACCTTATTTCTACTGACTTCAGGACCACACATAAAAGCAAACCACCTTACAGACCACTAACTGGCTCCCATGATCACTGGTGACCTAAGCCCTATGACTAACCTGTCCTATCATTCATGGTGGTTCTGCTTCTCCAATGCTAAGCACCCACCAGAGAAGCCCAGTTAGATACTCTAACCCTAAGGTAGTCAGCCCCTTGGGTCTTCTGGGTACATTCTGACTGTGTAATGGTTTCAAATTAGAATGTCCCCTAGCCCTCATGGACAAAAGGCAGCAATGTTGAAAGCGAGGCTTGGTTGCTAGGGAGAGGTCCCTGGGGGTGTGGCCTAAGGGATTATATAAGGTCCTTTCCTCCTTCAGCTCCCTCTCTTGCTTTTGGTCTGCACAGTGTGAGAGCAGAGCTTTGTACACACTCTCTCTCCATGCCCTGAGCTTCAGACCCTGGCCTCATGGATTGAACCCAGAATCTCCAGAGAACTGTGAGTAAATAAATCTTCCTTCCTCTAAACTGTGTGACCAGTCGCTTTGGATTAGAGAAGTGAGAACACTGACTGAGACCGAGACACATCCAGCTATGAGCTCAAAGGGGCTCAGAGGAAACAATTTGAATGCAGTTTTTGGTGTTTTTCTCTTTGTTCTCTGGGAGCCATGAGAGGAAGAAGGACTGATTCTTTGCTCAATCTCTCTCTCTCTCTTTCTCTCCATCCACTATAGGCATGGTCCGAAGGCATCAAGAGAGATTGACTCAACAGAAACATACGCTGTGAGAGTCAGGGGAACATTTATCACCGGACAGAAGTTTTCTACACAAATTCTGGTCAAGTCTCTAAATAATATTTGAAAGTGGCCATCTCAGTTGAGGGTGTGTGCTCTCTTCTCCCTCCTAAGATCTTCTGGGTGCCACATTATCACTACTAGGTGTCCTACCACCTAGTATACAAGGGGTTAATTTACCCAACTGTCTGCGGACTCTCTGGGTTATTTCATATTTATTTCAATTATATAAGTATACTGGGCCAGTGTATTTATTTTAAATCACATTATCTACAGCTTCCCGAGCATGTGTCAACAAAAAGAACGGTTTCAATTTAGTAGACTTTGAAATGGTGTGCAGTTTATCCTCACTTCAATTATACCCTCTACAGTAAGTCATGGGCAGCTTCAGGACTATTCAGGGCAAGGTAATGCTATCTGAAAGCATTGATTTTCCCCATCTCTTCAAAAACAGTTCACTGAAGAATGTACTGGATTCTTCTTTAAGGAAACACAAAAATACATTTCTCAGCTGCAACTTCTGAGAAATCTCAATCTTAGTAGCTCTGGATGAAGCTGCCAAGGAAGTTTCTGACCTTTAAAGCAAGACATGCAAAGCTGTTGCAATGGAATGAACATAGCAGGCTTTAAACTGTGGGAGATGGGTGGCCAGAGGAGGAGTAGAGTATCAGAGAATTCCTGAATTCCATCTACTTATGAATATTTACTTTGCACTTAGTATGTGCCAGCACCTGGATTGGGAACTATAGATCCAGTGTTGAACAGTAAAGACCTGCGTCACCTTCTTGGGCGTATGATTGGCACAATGGTCTAAGGGCACCAGGTTTGTTTAACGTTCGATTATCACCGTCTTGAAATTCTTAATAATTTTCAAGTAAAAAGACCCACATTTTCATTTTGTACTGAGCCCTGAAAAATAAGTAGCTGGTTTAGTAATTTCGTTTCTCATGGAGTTTAGAGCTGAGTGGGAGAGACAGATGTGAAATAATTCCCTAAGATACTAATTTCAGTTGTGATGAGGGAGATTAGGAGTCAAGTATAGGGTGCATACAGAATATGTGTCATGGTTTGTTTTCATGTTGCTATACCAAACTATCTGAGGCTGGGTGCTTTATAGAGGAAAGAGGCTTATTCAGCTTATAGTTCTAGAGATCCATGGACATGGAGTCTGCATTGGCTTCTGGGTCTCATGGTATATAGCACCACATGGTAAGAGTGTGTGAGAAATAGAGAAAGGGAGGGTGGGGAGGGAGGGAGGGGGGGGGAGAGAGAGAGAGAGAGAGAGAGAGAGAGAGAGAGAGAGAGAGAGAGAGAGAGAGAGAGGTTGATTATAGGGAAATAGATGGCAGGGAAGGGCCAGGCTCATTCTTTCACAAGAGTGGCCATGACCCAATCACCTCTCATTAGGCTCCAGTTCTTAAAGGTCCCATTACTACCATGACACTGGGTAATTGAGCATCAACATGAATTCTGGGGGGACAAACCACATTCAAGCCATAGCAGTATGTCACATTGGGACCTAGCCTGTCTGGAGTCATGGGAGGCACCCAGGAGAAGAGCCACTTAAACAGACCTTAAAGGTGGGTTAGTAAACATGCAGAGTTCTCTAGGGAGATCATTCCTCAGAAGGAATAGCATGTATGAAGGCCCTGGGCAGGAAAGATTTTGGCCTGTTAGAATCAGAGAGGAGGTCAGTATGAGTAGGGTCCAGTGAACAAGGGAGTGGGGCAGGATTCTCTCTTTGGCAGGAACACCAGGGACTGGATACACTGTGGTCAAATTTGTATAGATTTTCCCAGCCGGTAACTTGAAGTGGCCCATAGGCTCCTTTCTTTTGTATCTCATTATTGCTGTCTGATCTATGAATTAACCTAACCTCCTGTAGTAGTGCCATCTCTGGAAAGGGAAGGGGTGTCTCACAAATACTTGAGTCTCTCAAAAATACTTTTCATTATAAATTATTTAAACTTAGATGATATAGAGATACTAATTATTGAGCATTTATTCAAGAATCTAGAATGAAGATATCACTCACAAACTTACCCAAAGCCTTACACATAATCTGAACAATGTGAGAAAATTAATCATACCATTGCATACAGAGCAAACAATTTTATTTTATTTATTTATTTATTTATTTTTGCAGTACTGGGGATTGAACTCAGGCGCATTCTACCTCCGAGCTATACCCCCAGCCCTATTTTTTATTCTTTATTTTGAAACAGGGTCTCACTAAGTTGCAGAGGGCCTCACTAGGTAGCCTCGAACCCGGATCCTCGGGTCTCAGCCTACCATTTTATTTTTGTTTGTTCTTTATCTGGTTCTATAACACTTAAAAGCAGAAGAAGGTCCCTAGACCTTGGCCTTTTAAAATTTGGTAAATACCCCTCTGCAGACTTGTACTGGTGGGATTTTGTAGTTTGTTTCCCTATCATCTCTCCTTTTTCAAAGGGTGCCATTGAAGTTTTCACAGGAATGTGGGGAATGCTACTGTTTGCCATGGAAAAACAAAATGGAATCCATTGTTCATGAGGAAGTTTACTTGGCTGAAGCATTTGTAAGTTGAAGTCTTGGGGACCAGTGAGGCCAGAAGTATGGGGGGAGGGGAGAACACGTGGGATGACTACTTACATCGTTCCATAAATCATACTTGAAAAGACAGTCCATATGTTTACTGAATAGACTTTCTAGATGAACAGAAAAAAATGTAAATAAATTAATATAAAATTTTGCAAACAACTCTTATCTGTGCCATTTTTACAGTGGTATCCTGTTGATGACTCACTTTATGGCCTGTTTAACAATTTTAAGCAATGCTGACTGGCAATCATTAGTACAGAAAAGAACTCCAGGCTCAGTGGGGGTAGCAGGGCTTTTCTTTTTTTAAGTTTTATCTCTTTAAATTTATTAAAGCGAGTTACATTGATAGATTTTCTAATAGTAAATTATTCTTGTATATTTAGGATTAACTTAGCTTGATTATAATTGTGGTACATTTTTAAAAACCATTTTAACCACACGTAAGTGTAAAATTTAGTGGCATCCAGTGTATTTACAACATTGTGCAACCATTTCCAGAACTTTTTCATCATTCCAAACAGAATCACTGTATTCATTAAACATTAATTTTGCATTCCTCTTCCTCAGCTCCAGAATGGAAAGTTATTGTTATTCTCCCTTCTACTTTTGTCTCTATGAATTTGCCCATTCTACATATCTCATAAGGTCCAAGTAGACTTGTATAATATTTCCCTTTTTGTATTTGGATTATTTCATTTAGCATAATGTTTTCAAGATTCACCCGTGTTAGGGCATGTATCAGAATTTCACTAGATCATATCCTATTCTGTGTATGTACCACCTTTTGCATATCCATTCAATTATTGATGAACATTTGGGCTGTTTCCACCTTCGTGCTATTGTAAATAATGCTAGCAGCAGGATTTTTACCTGGAAAAGAAATGGCTGTGTTTGCCCTTTTATATATCTTCGCTTACTTTGTAGTTTTTTGTTGAGAGGATTGGTTTGGGTTTGAATCTTGTCTCTATCTCCAGTGCTTCTGTATACATGAGAATCCTTTGCCCTTTGTTTTATTTATTGATTAGTTGTGATACTTGGAGGTTGAACCTACGGGCATTCTATCTTCAAGCTACAACCCCTGACCCTTTTTATTTTTTGTTTTTGAAAACAGGGACTCACTAGGTTGCTGAGAGTCTTTCTATGTTGCTGTAGCTATCATTCAACCTGAATCCTCCTGTCTCAGCCTCCAAAGTACTGTTATTACTGGAGTGCACCACCACGCCTGGGATCCTATGCCCTTTGTTATAGCAGATGGGCTAGCACAGTTGCTAAACCTGTGGCTTTGGAATCAGACAGCTGTGAGTTCAAATCTGGCTTATACCACTCGTAAGATAGGGGTTTGGGGTGAGCTTCCCAACCTCTCTGAGCTGAGGTTGCCTGATATGTGGAAAGGAGGTCATTAGCTTTACCTGGGAGGGTTACTGTAAGAATTGAAAAGCCTTTCGTGCAGGTGTGTGTGTGTATGTGTGTGTGTGTGTGTGTGTGTGTGTGTGTGTGTGTATGTATGCATCAAGAGCTTGAGCTTGAGTGTGTAGGAAACACTCCGTGAACTGTTATCTCTGATGAGAACTACCAAACACAACCCTGTCAGGGGAATTGCCTTGTCTTTTGATGATCCCCTGAAAAAGTAGGGACAGTTGGGACAAGTGCTTCTTGCTTATGAGAGACTGGAATTCTAGGAACATCAGTGCTGGAAGGGACCTTCGTGGGATCCCACATGTCCACTTACTGGTGTCACCTGGGGGAGTTTAGGGTGCGATTCTGGGGCCCTACCCAGGCCCCCTTAATCAGGATCTCTAGGGAGAGCCTAGGAAGCAGGTGTTGAAACATTCCAAGGTGGTTCTGAGGCACTGTCATGCTTGGGAATTTCTTGAGTCTCTTGTTCTTATTTTTTAATCCTTTATATGACTCGTAAGCATCAATATACCCATTGATTGACCAAAGGCTCCTGTAGAAACAGATTTTTGCTTTGTCTTACTTTAAGAACTATGAGACTAGGCCAGGGATAGCTGATAGTTTGGAAACCCATAGACTTTGGAAAAGGAAATTTTCCCTTTGAAAAGTAATTATGGAAATTTCATAAAAAGGTGAAAGATTTTCGAGGAGAGTCAGACATAAAAATTACACTTTGCAAATTGTACTTGGAAAGAATTATTTTAATTGAAGTAGCTATTCCCAAGCTTGAATCCCACAGCTCCTGTGGGCTCGGAATGTTCATTTCATCCTTGTCAACTACTTTCTCCCCTGATACGGCCTCGATTTGCCACCAAAGTAAGAACTTCTACCTGACAGGTATCACTCAGTGAACCCTAACCGGTAAATCTGTGCGAAGGATTTGGTAGCCATGGCAGGCATGTGGGCAGCTAATGTTGAGGCCTGTGAAATCCTTAGCGCTTCCTTATTTGACTGTGTGAAGAGCCATCCTTCCTAAGAGAAATATATGTCTCTAGCATGCTGGAAAGCAGTCCTATAAGTTGTCTTTGTTCACTCATTCATTCAGCTGGTCACTGCACAGTTATGAGATGCCTGCTATGTGCCCTGCACCGTAGAGCTAGGGCTGTATTGGTGAATCACACTGACCCAGTCCTTACAATGTTAGAGCATAATAGGGAAGGGAAAGACAGACAATGTAGGGGTAATTACAAACGTGAATCATGTTACAGTGAGAGAAGCAGTGGCTGATCCAGCACGGTGAGTAAGAAGTGAAGGTGGGGTGGGACTTCTGCCCAGTTTCTTTTGGGGGAATGAGTCATAGGCATTTGTCTCTTGGTGTTATCAAACTGGAACACGTGAAGAATTAATACGGGCTACGTGTGACGCTAACATTACTAGTTGAGGAGTGTCTCATCTGTCGATGAGGAAGAACTCACTTGTAGGTTTTGACATTTATTAAATATAACCATTGTGTGGGTAAAGTGGATGGGATTTTTCCCACATGGAAACAGTGAGTTTGAAACCAGGGAGGCGTTCATGGGAAGCTCAGTTAGGAGGTGACTGTAACAGGTAACAGGACCCTGACACTAGAAAGGCGACAGTGAGCATGGAGAACCCGCAGTGGTGTGTTGTGTTCCCAGAATCAACCACGTGGCCTAAGTTCCTTGTGTTTCTCTCCAGCTCTTGGTTCTTCTCTGTTAAGTCACCTGATATTCCAATTTCGTTGCCTTAGCAAGGGTTCAGAGACAAGAGTCTCTTCTTGGCTTTGAGTGCCAGAAGCCAGGCCTCAGAGGAACAGGAAAGACTTGAGTTGCCTGCGAGGAATCACTGAGGCTCCTCAGGCTAGAAGAGATTCCCAGGGGCGTGGGCCCTCGTCCGCTTATGTGGAGCCCTGCCGCTCACCGCATCACTGCTCTGACCTGGCTTGCAGGCAGATGGCTCTGACCGCGCCCCAGGCTCTCTTGCCCAGGTGGCCACTGGTAGGTTTGTCTAAGGCAGGATGTAGACACTGTGTCTGAAGGCAAGAGCTGGGAGACATCAGGGTATTTCTTCCTCGCTTCTCTCTGTGTCTGGTGGCATCTCCCTGGCAGCAGCCACATCACCTCTCCACTTCCCAGAGGGCAGCACCCGGTTGTGGTCTCTGCTTATAGAGAATGTCTGGGTTCTAGGAACCTCTTTGTCTCTCCAGATCGGCTGTCCACAACGATCCCGCTTGCCTTGTTGTCACTGATTTTTCAGCCTTTCTAATACCTCTGGGACTCTTTCCAGGTTAAGTGTCCTCAATTTGTCCTAAGGTCTGACTGGATGCTGATTGATACCCTTGAGTTGTCAGTCGGGCTCAGGAGGAAGATGATCCATGAGAGAGATGGGTGGGGCCTGTGCTGCAGGAAGCACACCTGGACAGTACAATGGGCCAGACAGGAGTTTTTTTTTTTTTTTTTTTTTTTAGGTACTGGGGATGGAACCTGGGGGCATTCTACTTCCGAGCTATAGTTCCAGCCCTATTTTTTATTCTTTATTTGGAAACAGGGTCTCACTAAGTTGTGAAGGGCCTCACTAAGCAGCTGAGGCTGGCCGCGAACCCGGATCCTCCAGTCTCAGCCTCCCAAATACTGGGATTACAAGCGTGCGCCACCATGCCCGGCTCCAGGAGTTCCTTTAAGACTCTGCCTGGCCTCCATTTGAGCATCCAGTTCCATGAGCACCATAGTTTGTACCTTCTAGGAGCTGGAAATCAGTATCCCTAAACTAGCAGCTGTCCTTACCTCTTGACAACTAGCAGAGACTTCTGTTGGCCAGCAATGTCAGAGACCTTCCTGTGTTCCCAAACTTTCCTCTATGTAGACCCCTTCCACTCCCCGCACAAACTTTCCTCTATGTACCCCTCCCCCAGGGGGGGCACATACAAGTCTCTAAGACACTCCTACCCCCTCTAGACAGAGGATGGAGTCCTAGCCTCTAATTCATTTCATAGCCCAGGCCCTATCCATGATCACGTCAGAACATTTGCAGTTCCTCAAGAACTGAAAAGGTTAATTGTGAACATGGCCTTAGAAATCATCCAGTCCAAATTCTTCATGTTGCATTTAAGGACACTGAGTCCCAGGGAGCGGATACTGGCTGCCAGAGAACTCCTAGCTCACCTTTCTTCTACTACAGTTTGGTGAATTTTAACATTTTTTTCTGGAGAATCTCCTACTCCTACCTGCATAATCACATGTATTCTAAATTTTAAATTATTTTGTGTCTGAGAGTAGAAAGCAGCTACTGAACAGAAGTCTGCATGTGCCTGTATCTTTATCTCTCCATGCATATTCGGTTGTATAAAAATGTCAAAAATCTATTTTGGGGTTCTGCAGAAGAGAACTCTTTCCGGAATGACACTTGAACTGTTACATATCATCTCAAATCTCATTTTGGGGGCTATAACCTTCTAAAAGCCTGGCACAAGACTAAAGTGGATTAAGGTTGAAATTTTCCAGAGGCTTTGTCTCAGCTCAGTGAAATACTTCTAATCACTTTCTATCATTATCAAAAGCAGAACGGCTTGAGTCTCATGGTCTACTGTCATTATTTAGAAGAACTGTGTACCATGGTTGAAAGAATAATTGCTGACCAGAATTCTCGTTATCAAAACAAATTTAGAGGGAGGAAAAATCTGCATCTTTTAACTTCATTAGACTTCATTTTTTTTTTTTTAGTACTGTGGATTGAGCCTAGGTTCTCATGCATGCTAGGCAAGCGCTCTACCACTGAGCTACATCCCCAGCCCAAACGGCCATCTTTTTTAAGAAAGATACTGCCTCCTACTTATTTTTCTCTTTCTGCCTCTGATTTTCTAAAAGAGAGAATAAATTCCTAGGATTTAGCATTACAGATTTCAACTGTTTTGTGTTTAGGATACTAAGCAATATGTCCGAACAGTTATAAGACACATGTTTTGCAATATCCTCCCCTCCCCTGGAATGAATTCTTTATCTTTAATAAGGCGGTCTGTCCAGGCCTAGGTAGATTACGTGTGAGGTTGTTTGGCAGGTAAATGCGAGACCAGGATCATCTCTATTCCATTCCTTGTGAGATTCCGAGAGGCATTACTGAGGACTCAGGCATAAAAGTTTAGAATCTGTGTCTTTGCATGAATTTAATCATCCCTATCAGAATCCTTAAGGAATTACAATAACAGTCATTCATTCATAATTCACAATTTCCATTATCTTCTTTCTACATCTAGTGTGGGGGGTAAAATTTATGGCTTCATTTACATTGTGTTCTATGAATAATAGAAGAAATACAGTAAAGACCCATGGAAATGTTCTTGCTGCAGATGCACTTTGGAGTACATCTGCATCACAATAGCTTCCCCTCCTTCCACAGAGCAGGATCTGCCGAGCTGGCAGCTGCGGAGGGAGCCTTTCAAAGGGGCCATTCTCATTATACAGAGTCTTCCCTTTCTTTGAACTTCAAAGCAGAGTGAGGAGACCTTAAATGATATGGGGTAGGTAAGTGATGAAATTGTAACTTCAGGTATAAAATATCGACAATCGTGTGTATGGGGAAACAGCCATTCGGTTGAGCAAGCCTGTTTGCTCAGGGTGGTATCTGGCTGGCAGGCAGGAAAAAAATTTAATCTTTAAGATTTCTTTGAGCCGTTGGGGCCTTAAAGATACTCTAACTCAAAGCTGTCCTTTTGCAAATGGGGAAACCAAGGCACAAAGAAACAAAATGACTTATGCAAGATTATGCAGTAGAGAGAGGGCCAGGGGCACAGTCAGCCCCCCTCGTTCTGGATCCACATTACCTTTGTTTTAAACACAAAGTACCTGGCTTTGTGACATAGCAATAAAGCTTGCAGTAATCCTCTTGGCGATGGATTTTCAAACATGGAGCAAAGACATTTTCAAGGGCCCCCCTCCCCCCAAATAATAATCTCTCTCAATTGAAAATCTTCACTGAAAAACATTTTGAGATTTGAAGAAAGAAATTTGTCATACTTCTGCGATTAAGTAAATCTCATTTTTCTTCTCCCAAGGAATAATAATAAAGCTGATGAAAACCTTGCGACTTTCAGATTTCTCTCCTTGGTGTCTAGTACTAGCCCAGTGCAATACTTTCTTACCACTCCATCCACAAAGGAATAAAAAACCACCCATCTCTTTAAAGGATGGTTGTTCCTTTCAATCAGTAGCTTCTCACAACCATAGGAAGCAGGACCAAGCCCAGCCAAACCCTGTTTGCATAGCAGAGGCTCCCTGTATTTTTATGAAAAAGATTAAATTAAAAATGTGCTTTTCCTTGTATTTTGTTGTGGGCTACAAAGAGTAGTTTCTAAAACCTGTTCTGTTCATCACTTCCTTCTTCCTTGCCATCTTTCCTACTTCCCCAGCCCCTGATTTTCCTATTTAGTTTTTGAAACAAAAGCAAAAAAAAAAAAAAAAAAAAAAAAGGAAAATCATTACATTTAATGGTTTGAGGAAAGATCTCTTATTTTTTTACAGAAGACTCACATAGCATGCTCATTGCATAATTTTATTAAAATGACTCAGATATCATGTTAGTAAGGAGGCCTTTTGTAGCTGGAAAGGGCAACCGATATTAGTAGGCAAAATGCATACAAATTCAACAGCGCTGTGATTCATGGATACACATTCTCTGTGATCCAACATGTCTAATACATTTAGTCATGCACAATAAAAACCAAACAAAAGAATCAACCATTGGCCTTTCACTGCCCGCATCCTACTCCAAGCTTTAAGGAATTCTTCTAGTTAGACACACCAAAGCCAAAACACTGTTTCCTACCCTCTTAAGTGAATGGGAAAACTCAAAGAGCATTTACTATGGGCAGGGAGGGAAAAATACCAAGAACAGAGCACTCTGTTTACCTTCGTGTGCTAAGTGCTTGCACTGCTTTGTTGGGGAATTGTAATTTGAGGACAAGCTGAGCTAATTTCGCAGAGAATTCTAGCACCATATGCACTAACAGATAAGGGTTAAGCTAACAACAAGTTTGTATTTCTATAGTTTACAAAGTAACCAGGATCCAATCTACTGACCATTTCAAAAATCTACCCTCTAAATAAAAATCTGCCTGATTAAGATACTCCTCAGATTCCACATTAAAAACACCCGGCCTGCCTAAAACCTCAGTGTCTGCTTTTTACACACGAGGGTGTTATTTATTCATTCGGTAACAAGATCTGCTTATTAAGCATGGGACCAAGACCAGAATTTTATTCTATCCTGTAAGATCCCTGAGGATTTTAAGGACCTGATGGTCTGCTAGATTTCTCTCCTCTTCGTAACTATTTATAATAATAATAACAATAATAATAATTTTTTTGTGTGTGTATGTGTGGTGCTAGGACTTAAACCCAGGGGCTACCTCTGAGCTACACTCCCAGCCCTATTTTAGTTTTCCTTTGGAAACAGGGTCTCACTGACAGCCTCACTAAGTTGCTGAGGCTGGCTTGGAACTTACGATCCTTCTTTCTCAACCTCTCAAGTACTGGGATTATAAGCATCTACCACAAACCTGGCTCATAACTACTTTTTACTGATCCACCATAATGGTATAGGGGAGGGGGTTGGTGTGGGATTAAATTTATACAAGCTTTGTTTCTGGACTCTGGTTTTATCTGGTTATAGAGACTATTATGATTTAGATTTGAAATGTTCCCCCAAAACTCATGTGTTGGAGGCTTGTTTTCCAGGGTGACAGTATTCTGAGGTGGGACCTTTGGAAGGTGATCATCAGGACTCTGACTCATCAGAGTTAGGACTGATGGAGTCCTAACTCATTGGGCTATTGAGAGGTGGTGGGAACTTAGGAGGTCGGATCTAGGTGAGGAAATAGGTCCCTGGGGCCATGTTCTGAGGAATGTATTTGTCTATGGCCCCTTCCTCTCTCTGCTTCTTGTTCATCCTGAGGTGAGCAGCTTCCCTCTGATGTAGGATAGAAGAAATAAGTAGGTAGAAAGGAGACAGATAGGAAGGAGAAGTAAATACAACTTTAATATAGAAAACCTGGAACTGAAGTGCTTCAGCCTCTACTCCACAAACCAGTTTTCTTTCCCAGGCCTAACTCTTCAAAATTCCTGGGAAATCTGTAAATTTTAGAGTTAACTAAAAGGAAGTATAATTGCCTTGTGCATTGATAGCAAGACAGGTACAATATATATATTTTAAAGCCTATAATTTAAGACACTCTCCAGCTTATCTGTCAATCAGCTAATGAGGACCCCAATCAGTCTGAGGACCCTAAGGTTGACCAGATGACCAGACCACCATAAACTGCCTCGGGGACTACCGGACTGAGGTCACCCTCATACACCTCCTCTAGCCCACCCCTCATGAAAGTTCCCTAAAAGAAGAGAGCCCTGAACTCCCCAAAATGCCTTTCCTCATCTTGAGGTGGCCCAAATTCTCTCTTGAATGTGTATTTCTTCCTTTTTTTTTTTCTTTTCCCCCATGTCTCTGACTGGCATGTGCTGAAATTCTTTTCCATTACATTAGCCAAGGACCCTGCAGATCCTGGGTTCCTGAGCTGAGGATTCACCCCAACACCTCCATTATGCCCTTCTGCCATGATGTTCTAGGCCCTTCACCACAGGCCCCAAAACAAGGGAACCAAGTGACCATGGACTGAAACTTCTAAAGTCATGAGCCAAAATAAATCTTTCCTCTTCTAAGTTGATTTTCTCAGGTATTTTATCACAACAGTGGAAAACTAACCACAGAGACTCCATTTTTGTCAGTTGAGTTCTACTCTGACAGGTCTCTTCTGAAAGACAGATGGATATAAGATAATGCTTTTAATTTTACTTCATAGAAAGCAGAGAAAAAGAATTTTTACTTTGTGGGGGTACATCACAAACTTTGTTTTTCTCTAGGTGATTGCCTTTTTATTCCACTTTATTTTATTTATGTATATATTTATTTTGGGTGATACACTTCCAAGCAAGAGCAACCTTATAGTTACTGCCCAAGAAGACATGCAAGATGGGTGACTCTGTGGCTTAGGGTAGACATAGAACATTTAGACTAAAAGCCTGGAATTCATACTGTTTAGATCAGTGGTTCTCAATTGGGGCAATTTTGTCTCCAAAGGGATATTTGGTGGTGTCTGGAGACAGTTTTGATTGTCATAGCTGGGGCAAGTTTGCTTTTTGCATCTAGTGGGTTGAAGCCAGGAGTGGCGCTACTCGTCCCATGATGCCAGGGGCAGCCCCACGATACAGTGCCAACAGTGCCAAAGGTGGACAAATCCTCACCTGGATTCTTGTGTCAGCATTGAGTTCAATACTTTAATAAGAACCTTGTCAAGCTAGAGCTTGCCACAGAAGGCAGCCAGAAAGATGGGGGGCAGGGGGTGACTTGAAATAGTATCATATAAGATATGGTGAAAGGAGGCTCAGGAGACGGAAGTTTCTTCTGTTACTTCAGAGACCAAACTGGAAGCCACATGGAGAGGTTTTGCTTTCATACAAGAAAGCCTTTTTTTTTTTTTAAATTTAATTTAATTAATTAATTTTTTTTTTTTGTGGTACTGGGGATCGAACTCGGGGGCATTCTACCTCCGAGCTATACCCCCAGTCCTATTTTTTATTCTTTATTTTGAAACCGAGTCTCACTAAGTTGCGGAGTGCCTCACTAGGTAGCTGAGGCTGGCCGCAAACCCAGATCCTCCGGTCTCAGCCTCCCGAATGCTGGGATTACAAGCGTGTGCCACCACGCCCAGCCTAAGAAAGCCTTTTTAACTATCAAAGTTACTGGGAGTAGAATAGGCCTCTGTATGAAACCATGAGCTCCCTGTCACTGGATAACTTGAAGTAGGCCTTCCTAGAATGTATGTTCCTTGAGAGTAGCCAAAGTGCTCATCTACCTCACCACTGTGGGCCCCTGGGACTGGCATAGAACCCAAGACACACCATTCTACTGACCGAATGCACTTTGATTATTTATCAAAGATGTGAGGAGGCCATTCAAGGATAGAGAGACTGCAATTTCCAGTTTGTCTCTGACCTCATTTTTCTAGCTAATATATTCTCTCTCTCTCTCTCTCTCTCTCTCTCTCTCTCTATATATATATATATATATTTTTTTTTTTTTTTTTTTTTTTTTTTTTTTTTTTTTTTTT
>PVLC010001901.1:0-27772 GCA_004027655.1 Graphiurus murinus | reverse complement strand
CTGTGATCTTCCTGTCACAGCCTCCCAAGTGCTGGGATTATAGGTGTGTACCGCCTTGCCCAGCTATTATCTAAAATTTAAAGCAACTATAACTTGCACTCAGCGCAAACAGAACTCAGTAAAAATAATTTTAAGGTACATTTTGAGAATTCATTTCCAGAGAATGTGAATTTGCACTTAACATGAAAAGTGTGTCTCACTTTCAACAACCCCAATATAGATCATCTACAGGATATGTATTTTAAACTTTTTATTGAAGTATTGCATGCAAGCAGAGAAGTCACATAGACAAGCCTACAGTTTGCTGAGGTTTTACAAAATGAACATTCCTATGTCTCTACTTCCCACATTGAAGGACAGCACATTTCCATAGCTCCTGCCCCTCATTTGCCTTCCCTTTCAGTTGCTATCTCCACAAGTGAAACCACTGTGCTGACTTTTAACAGCATTGGATAGTTTCACCCACTTTTCTTAACCTGTGTACTTTTTTTTTTTTGCTTCTATCTTCTTCCACTCAACTCTGTTTTTGCAATTCATCGAAGTTCTTCTATGTGGTTGGAGATTGTTCTCATTACTGAATAGTATTTTGTCATATGACTATACCATGCTTTGTTTATCTGTTCATGGCTGGACATCTTGAGTAGTTTCCAGTTTGGAACTATTATGAATACTGCTGCTACGAACATCCTAGGACATGCTTGTATCCATGATCTTTTGCTGTGTATAAAACTACCACAGAAGGCCCACGAGGATGTGTGATTTTTCATGATTCAGCGAGCTGGTGTTATGGTTAGCGTCAAAATGTCCTCTCAAGAGCTCAGAGTTGATCTAGCTAAGTCATGAGGTTTGTAATCTCAGCCCAGGTGGGAACCTGGGCGGGTGTGGCTGGAGAAGGTGGATTCCTGGGGGTGTGGCCTAGGGATTGTGCTGTGTCTTTGAATGCCCTTGCTTGCTTGTTCTCTCTCGCTTCCAGACTCCATGATGTGAGAGCGGAGCCCTTGTATCACCCTCCATCTGCTTCCTGCTGCCATGCCCTGAGATCCATAGACTGGCCTTACGTGGACTGAACTGTGAGCAAATAAATCGTCCTTCCTCTAAGTGGAGTGGTCATTTGCTTTGGATTTCGGCGGTGAGAATGCTGAATGAGACGGTTGGCTTGCCATTTCCTCCGCTGGCTCTGTGGGCTCCTCGTGCAACTGTTCTCGGCTGGCACAGAAGGTTCAAGATGGCCTCACTCAAGATGGGTGGCAGTTGGTGTTGGCTTTCCTCAGAGGCCTTTTGCAGCTCCTCCATGTGGTCTCTTCTTCTCCAGGAGGCTACATGGGCTTCCCTATGTGGCAGTCTCAGAATAGTGTTCCCAGAGGGCAAAAATCCCAAACTGTAAGACATGTTGAAGTCAAGGTTCTGGAACTCACACACTGTTACCTCCACATGATTAACCCAGAATCAAGAGGTTGGGCAACAGACTCCACCTTTCAGTGAGAAGAGCTGCTAAGTATTATGGCCATATTTTAAATCAATAGCAATACTTATTGTTGATTATTTTACATATTTTTGTTGAGATTATACCTAGGAGTCAGTGGCAGGCCATAGGTTAGTAGATATTTTGAAATGACTTTCCAAAATTGTTTCCTGATTTCTATTCTCATCAGCAAGCATGAGAGTTGGGTTTTTCCATGTCTTTGCCAATACTTGATATTTTAGAAGGCTGTTTATTTTATAAGGAATCAATGCAAAGATACACCCAGTAGTTATCTCCCTTAATAAAAAAATTTAAACTTTATTTTTAAAATGTATTTAATTTTTTTTCAAAATGTTCATAGCTTTACTATGTGAAACTCCATGTTTACAAATAACAAACATGCCTCAGGCATTAGTTTTATTTATTTATTTATTTTTTTTACATGTCAGAAAGTGTAACATATTTCTGAACAAAATTTCCCATTTATCTGTGTTTCTGTAACAGACTTGAACCCCACCATTTGGTGATAAATTTACTCATGTTCCATTAGCTATACATACACATTATTATTGTTAGATTCCAGTAATTTGAAATAACATCATATGGATTTGAGACATGAAAATGTATTTTGTATGCAATTAAAAAAACCCTCTGCAAACCCCTCCATCTCCTTCTGGGTGAAGCAAACCTGCTTCTTTGCTGGGTTAAAGGACACAATTTTATTTTTAAATGCTCCAACAATAGGCTTTGTTATCTCTTCAGTCACTGGGTAATAGGTCCTCGACAACTCAGAGACCCTCTTTTAGACCTGGTCTGATCTATAAAAAGATTCCTCAAATTTTATTTAGTTAAAAAGGGTTTTCAGGCTAAAGTGCTTGAGGTCTATGCTGTCAGTCTATGTGCAGCTGGATTAAAGTTATTTTTCCATAAGCAAATTTAATTTTCTTGTTGAACTTATATTCTGTCAGAGATAGTGGGGGGTGGTGAGACAAAAATGCAATCTACTCAGGTCTATTCTGCTCAATCCTGCACATTTCTCCTAGTTGTATCTAATTCCTGGGGTCTCTATTCATGTTACAGTTCCATAGAGGAGGGATACAGGTCCTGGACCTTCCAAGTCTTGTGGATGGTGTTTGCTGAGAAGGTGGCGCCTGGCCTGGGTCATTGATCTGGGCTGCAGTATTATTCTTCATGTCTGGAAGGCCAGCCTTTCTGATGTTGATCTTCCTTAACTATTTCTGCTCCCTATTTAGAGTCATGAAGAACATTTGCTGACTTTCTAGTTCTACTCTGAGGCCAAGAGCCACTTGCCCTGTACCAGGCAGACATTTCTGTTGTCCCCACTTTGCTTTGGGGTCGAGGCAATCTTACTTTAGGGCCCTTCATTGTTCCTTGGGACAATTCTCCTCTATATGCTGACCATATCTTTTGGTTTATGTCATTCCTTGAACCTACTGGACTCAGATGGTGGACAGAGAGGGTCGAAGTAAACTCTGTCTCATCCTGAGTTCCAAACAAATGAGATTAGCAATTGAATGACTTTTGTACATTTACTCATGTGCTTCTTGAACATTTATGCAAATAAGTACTTCTTGAACCCCTACCATGTGCCAAGCACAGCTAGTATCTGCAATGTGGCTTAGGTGTGAGTCAACAGTGAGCTCCTACATTGTGATGGTCAGTTTTATGCATTCAGGCTCTGGTGCCCAGTTATTCAAGCAAACACTAATCTAGGTGTTGCTGTGAAGGTGTTTCATAGATGTTGTAACATCTATGATCAGATCAGTTGACTTTATGTAAATTATCTTTGATAACATGGGTAGGCTTCATCCAATCTGTTGAAAGGCCTTAAGGACAAACCAAGGTTTCCTTGAGGAAAGGTCTCTCCAGTAAATGACCAGCATACAAAAAGAAAGAGAGAGGAAGAGTGAAAACTTCACACTTCCAGTTTCCTCTTCTAACAGTACTTATCTGGGGCTGGGGAGCAGAAAGGGCTCTAATAAAGTAATACTTCACAGAAGAAACATTCTGAGTCTTCTCTCCCTCAAACACTTGATGAAAAACAAAAAAGATCAAGAACTAGGAGAGGAAATTTAATTTTACAGACTGCAATTATAGGCAGTGTGAATGTTAGATCTGCCTTATTTTACCAGCTGAAGTTCTGCTGTTTATATTACTGCCCTTGAGCCAAATACTCACTGAAGAAGCACAAATTTCAGCATTTTCTTCCTTCCCTCTATTGTATTTTACTTAGAATGTCACCCATCATATTATGATCCAATAAAATGACAATTGTAATCCAAGCTTCCAATTATTTAACAAAGACAAAGACAATCATACTACAAATACTTGTGCTGTTCATTTTAATTCAAAAGCCCAGCTTTCATATCATGTCTGCAGATTATAGGAAACTGTAGATTATAAGGTTGAGAATCACATCCATATATTTTTATTCTTAGTGCTATATTATTTCTGGATGTTGCACATCAGTATGGCGATTACAAAGAAGACTGTAGTCAGACCAGCCATTTAATCTAAGGTATGCCTCCTATTTATTGAGTATAGTTGAGTAAATTTCTCTTTCTGAGATTGGTTTCCTGTCTGTGAAATGGGGATGATAATTGTATCTTGTCTAGAGGAGGACTGTGAATAGTAAATGAAATAATTTATGTAAAGTGCCCAGTGGACAGCTGAGTAAAGATGACATTTGGAATCTGTACATTTTACTTATCTACTTCCATTCTCTCCTGAACCCCACTAAAATGGTACTTTAAAAATGGCAGGTAGATTTTTATTATTTTGAATAAATGGGAGAGAAGATGACAGCAAGAAATGTTTGGAATTAACAAATAAGTAGAATGGCAAGTGACTTAAACACACTTGAAAACGCAGTGTCCTCAGCTTGCATTGGGAAAAGTAAGACTGATTGAAATCATAGACCCAGAGGCTGGGAATTGGTAACACAAAATGAGGTTGAGTAGGGGATTAGAGTCCAGGAGGGTTGGCTGAGCCTATTTAAGAACAGTAGGAGGCTCGGATTCCCTTTCTCATGACCTGCAACTGGAAAACTGCTCCTCCTTCATCCCAACAGAAGACCAGGAGCTCATTATTTGGAGACACGGAAACAGAGAGGATCTGGAAGGAAGGACCCCAATCATTATTTCTTTTTAATTTAGAATTTTATTTTGATTGGTGTATTGCAATGATACAACAGAATGAAACTCAGAGTGCTACGTTGATACATGTACATCACTCCTGTGTTTCCCTCCTGATCTCATCCCTTTTCCCCTCCTCCCTCCCTGTACACATTGGTGAGGTTGTGTTATGTCCTTCCTCTATGGACATAACGTTATTTGAACTGCTCCCTTCTTCAGGGCTCCTTCTGTCCTGCCCCACTTCCTTCACCCAATCTCCTTTCACTGTTCTGCTGACCTCTCTCTTCATTTATCTGAAGTCTCTTTTCTTTCCTATTTTCTCTCTAGCTTCCATATGTGAAAGAAAATATATGACACTTGGCGTTCTGAGACTGGTTGGTCTCATTTAGTATAATGTTCTCAACTTCCACCCATTTTCCTACAAATGACATAGTTTTGTTTTTATGGCTGAGAATAACTTCATCGTGTGTTTAGAACATATTTTCTATTATTTTTAAAGCAATTTCTTTTCTTTTCTCTCTCTCTCTTTTTTTTTTTTTTTTTTTTGGTGGTACTGGAGATTGAACCTAGGGGCATTCTAACTCCAAGTTACATTTCCAGTCCTATTTTATTTTATTTTTTATTTTGAAACAGGGTCTCACTAGGTTGATGAGTCTCAGTACTTGCTGAGGCTGTCTTCGAACCTGTAATTCTCCTGTCTCAGCCTCCCAAGTACTGGGATTACAAGCATGTACCACCATGCCTAGCTATAGGCCACATTTTCTTTACCAATTTATCTGCTGATGGACACTTAATTTGGTTCCATAATTTGGCTATTATGAATTGTGCTGCTATAAACATGGGTATGGAATATTGTTATAGTATTCTAGCTTTGATTATTTTGGAAAGAGACTAAAGAGTGGGAGCCTCCCCCCACTCTTGCAGGTGGACTACCCTACTGAAAACAGGGGATTTAAAGAATGAGTGCACATCCTTTCATTCAGCCTCTGAAGTGACTTGGGCCTTTGTCTTTCTAGGAGATCTAGAAGATGAATCTTCTCTGGAGAATCTGATCTGGTTTGTGGATGTCTTGCAAGGGATTATCCAGCCAGATCCCTATGTGCCACTCAGAGCTTCTAATCTGCCTTTTTCTCCTTATATTCTTAAATATAGCAGACAACTAGATTGCCAGACTTAAGAGAAAGCATAAACATTGACAGATATAAAAAATGAACAGTAATAACAAAACTCCCCTTAACTGGTAAATATGGAAACCATGCAAGGAAAAAAGATTCCTTTCACTATTGCATTCATAAATCAAGAACAAGATGCTTCTAAAAGGAACTAAAATTATGATGTGTAGTTACAATGCATCAATAATAGTATAAAATAAAATAGAATTCTCAAGAATTAAAAGTGGAACATGAATGAAAAAATGAAAGAGTTGGAAGAGAAATTAAATCAAGAAAATCTCCTAGAAAGTAGAGTAAAAAGATAGTGATAAAAAGTAAGACAATGTAGAGGACCAGACTATGACATCCAATATGTGAACAATAGGAGTTTCAGAAAGATAAACACTTTCTCAGAACCAAAGGGCAAATTCCCAAATAGGGAGAGTCATTGAGTGGCTCACAGTGGTTGGAAATACAGAACATCTACGTATCTTAGAACCTTGGGTTTGGGGTGGGGGGAGAGAAGGAGAGGGAGGGAGGGAGGGAGGGAGGGAGGGAGGGAGAGAGAGAGAGAGAGAGAGAGAGAGAGAGAGAGAGAGAGAGAGAGAACACGAATGAGAACTGGTCACATATGAAGGGACAGGAAGCAAATGGTTTCGAGCTTCCTGACAATCATACTAGATGGTTGGAAGACAATGGAGGAATGCCTTCAAAATTTGGAGAAAAGTGATTATTGCTTGGAATTCTATACAAAACTACACTCTCAATCAAGTGTCAATGTGGACAAGCTTTATGCAAAAGGATTTTATAATAATTTTTTAGCAGAGATGCTAAAAAAGAATGAAATAGCATTAGGAGCTGCTTTAGGTATATGCCTCAAACAGGGGCAGCTCCTTTCTTTAGACTACCTCTAATTTTGTTTCTTTTACTATGAAGAGATTTCCACCTGTCTTACTGTCCTTAAATTATTTACTCAAAACCATATTAAAAATATTTATGTACTTCTAATACTTAAAAAGGGAAAAGAAGAAAGTATGAGGGTTGAATAAAAGTGTTTTAGGTAAGCAATGTTGCAACAACTTTATCTCCTACATATCCATTCTCAGGAAGCTATAGAAGGATGTGCTTCACCTGAAAAGAGAGATGAAACCAATAAGGAAGAAGACATGGGGTTCAGGAAAGACGAGACCTAACCAAAGGAGAGGCAGAGGGAGTCCACAGGAAGATATTGAAGGGGGATCCCAGGACGGCTGCTGTGCAACCAGTTTGGCTTGGTGACTATCAGAACCTTTTGGGAGAGATTTCTCCAAGAAAAGGAAATTGAGGATACCTGATTATCTGAATACCTTGAAAAGAGATTTAGACATAAAGGCAGAGAGTTTGGAGTTGCATTAGTGATAAGTTCATAGAAAACAAAACAAATGAGAAGACAGTCGTCTCTAGGGTAACTAACCTTTTTACAGGAAAGAAAAAGAATGATGATTAGTTTACTTATGACTCTCTGAACAGCATTTATGTGGTCATAATGTCAACATTGCGTATTGATTGGACAAAATTACAAAGCAGTTTTATTGAGAAGTGGGGGGAATAGAAAAGGTGGGTGGTGGGTACAGGGGGATGAGGAGAAGTCCAATTGTCATTACCCATAGGAGGAGCTCAGTAAATAATGCCCAGAACTAAAAAAATTAAAGAAGTGACTGTAAGTATGGAGTTTAGAGATGTGAAAGAAAACACCAATATATTCTCTTCAGACATTTGAAATTGGTGGCTACTGGGGGAACAGAAATACCAAGGGTGGAGGTTGCTGAGTTTTGTATAAACTTGTGTAATTCTTTAACTCTTTGATTATGTACCTTTATATCTTTGATAAGCATAAAATTAAAAGTCTTAGCAGATAGCCTGTTGTGTAATAAGACCTCAATAATTAGCTCTTATCATCAGTTTTATTATCCCCAGTGTGTTTGATCTGGGGCAGAGGTAAAAGGAAACAAGGGGAGTCTGTCTGTCTGTCTGTCTCTCCCTCTCTCTTTCCCTGTACACATTAGTGAGTTGGTAGTATACCTTCATATATGGACATAGCTTTATTTGAACTATTCTCTTCCTCAAGCCTCATTACTTCCCCCTCACTTCCCATCTGTAATCCCCTTTTACTCTTCTATTGGTGTCTTTCCTCATTTGACTGACATTCTTTTTGTTTCTTATTTTTGTTCTAGCTTCCACCAAAGAGAGAAAGCATATGATCCTTGACTTTCTGAGACTGGCCAATGTCACTTAGCATAATATTCTCTAGTTCTATCCTGCCAATTACATAATTTTTGTTCCTTACGGCTGAATAAAATTCTATGGCATGTATATACCACATTATCTATTCATCTGTTGATGGACACCTAGGTTGGTTTCATAATTAGGCTATTGTGAATTATGTCGCTATAAACATGGATATGCATGTATCACTATCATATTCTAACTTTATTTTTTTGGGTACTGGGGATTGAACCCAGGACATTCTACCTCCGAGTTACACCCTCTGCCCTATTTTATTTTAATTTTGAAACAGGGTCTTGCTAGGTTGATGAGTCTCACTACTTGCTGAGGCTGTTCTCGAACCTGTGATCCTCCTGTCTCACCTCTCAAGCACTGGGTTTACAAGCATGTGCCACCATGCCTGGTATATTCTAACATTCTTTTGGAAGGATACCAAGGAGTGGTTGTATTTCTAGGTCAATAGTCCCATTCCTGGTATTTTGAGGAACCTGAATTCTGATCTCCACAGTGGTTGTACTAATTTGCAATCCTACCAGCAGTGTATAAGAGTTCCTATTTCCCCACAACCTTGCCAGCATTTATTGTTTGTATTCTTGATGCTTGCCATTCTAATTGGTGTTAGGTGGAATCTCAGGGTAGTTTTTGTTTGCATTTTGGAGAACCTTTCTTGATACAGAAAAATACAATCCCTGAGTTAGTTTTAAGCAATTTTCTGCATTGTGATCTGACTGATGAATTTCAATGACTATATGAAACCCTACAATACCTCCAGAAGTAAAAGGGAAGAAACAGAATCATGTACATTGAGTGCCAGTGCTGTGTCTGGGATGGTGTACTTAATATCCATGACTTTGCCCTTAAAACCACGCTATGCTGTATGATTATCTCCATTAGACAGTCAAGGACAGTCAGCCTCAGAAGGGTTAAAATTGTTCCCCATCACACAGTAAGAGAGAAGTGGATCTGGGAGTGTAGCCCAACTTGGAGGCCCAAGTCCATGCTCCTCCCTCATCATCTCCATTCATAGCATCAAAAACTATATAGGCACAATCTTGAACGACAGTCTCATAATAGATTAACAAAGGAAGTCCGGATGTTTGGAGGACAGGTGTAACTGGCAAGGTCCAACTGCATCTGTGTTCTCTTGTCAATAAACAGACCCTTGGGCTGGATGCCCTGGTTGCCGACCCAGCGGGCTGCCCTTCTGTTCTTGTGGTTTGCAACACACCCGATCTTGCCAACTCTAGACCCACGGAACCAGCCTGCTATTTGCTTAATCTTTTAGATTCCTTCTGACAGAACAACTTGTTCTCTTTCCCTCCTGGTAAGAAAGGGGAAGGCTGAATGTAAACAGAATCTTCATTCTATTCAAAATGAAATTAAAAGGGAGGCATGGGACAGTGAAGTGAGAGCCTAAAACCAGGGTCCCACGTGGCAATTATTTTGCCTTAACCCCAGCCCAAGTGGTCATAACTGGTGGGATTGGAATTTGGGACTACCAGAAGTCTTAGGTTTCCTTGGAGTTGCACAGGGCTGGGTGCATGTTGCAGAATTTTGAAATATACAGGAAAGTCCTGTATCACTTGGAGAACCAGTGAGAAAGAGATGGCTTCCTCACAAAGACTAGGAGGGTGCATTTGCTGTCTGAACTTTTTGCAAAGGTGTGGTGGGATTAAGGAAACTCAATGAGAATGGTGAAGCACCTCAGGCTAGCAGCGGTGGGGAGCTGTTACTACCCTGAGCCTGAAGGAGCTTTGGAAGGGAGAGTTCCCCAGACTCCAGAGACTGATAAATTGAGAACAGTTGTCCAGTGGAGCGAAGACCACAGGCTGAGGCTTTAATACCTTCCAACCTGTACTGGCGAGGGGTGAGTCTTGGGAATAAATACCTCAGGGTCACTCTCCTCCCACCCTCTGACCACCTGCTGATGTCCCCTCTTGGGTGAACCCAACTAGAAGCCAGGGGGCAAATGAATGTGTTAATAAATCACTAAAGATCAACCTCTCAAGGCACAGAGAGAGTAGAGATAGGTGGAAAGTGGGTTTGGAGGGGGCGGAAAGAGATGATCCAATATAGGTATAAAAAGTCAACTCAAAGTCTCTCTTGGTCCCAGCCTGAGTAACTTCAGCACCCACCCTCTTGCCCGTGTCTTGGAGATGGCTTCAGCTTCCCTCCTTCCTTTGTGCCTCTCTGCCGTGTTGTAGCTCCAGTGCTCCAAATGCTGCCAGCTCTTCTCAAGGAGACAAGTACTCTTAGCGAGTATATTTTTATTGTGAAGACATCTGCACCTTCTTGCCAGCCAAAAATAACATATGGAAACGTTTCCCACATTTTCACCAGGGGGCACTCACTGCTTTCCCATGGATGGCTAGAAATGCTTTTTTGGAAGTATTTACTGGCCAAAATAGAATCCTTTTTGTAGGCATAGCGAATGTTGGAATCAGCTCTGTCCTAATGTGATTTCTGGCCAAACCATGTTTCTGTTTGAAATAAGATGACTGGACTCTGAGGATGCCTTCTTGGTAAATGTTTGGGACCCAGCTTGCATGTTCTATTTGGAAAGTACTTTGGGTCTAAACACTGCATTACTCTTCTCCCATTGAAATGAACAAAACCATGAAGACTTTGAAAAGATAATCTACACACTTAATTTGTAGGTACACTTTTTAGAGCTGAAAGCCCAACAAATCAAAATAGGTAAGCAAAACGTCTCTTGAGGGACTGTCTTGTACTCATCCCCATGATTCAGCCTGGTGGATAAGTGGAGGCTCTGGGGGGAAATGTGTTTTCTCAAGTAGATATTCTCTCCAATGGAAAGGCATTTGTTTGGTATCATGTCAATCCTATGAAGCTATTAGGTATGAAAATAACTCTTTGTTAGAGGAACTAGACAGGCAGCCAAGTAATAAAGCAATGTATGGAGAGTGTGTGGGAGGCCTCACACATGTATTTATAAGAATTCCCCTTAAAAGTGTGGATTGGGTTTAAAACTTGATAACAATTATAGTCTCTGATTCCTTTTAAATGAGCATCTTATTATAACGATAGAGAATATAAAGATATCTTAAAATGTGCAGAATAGACATTGATGGGAAATTTTGTTCCTATTACCCTATTGGAGTCTTGTTATAGAGCTTATTTGGCCTATAGCTAAGTCAATCAACCAACCAACCAATCAATCAATCAAAGGTAATAGATTAAAATTGGCTTGTACCCATAAAATAACCTTGTCCTAAGTCAAAAGACTGTATGGTTTAATGGTTAAGACAAGTTTCTGGATTTAAATCTTGGCTTCACCACTTATCTCTATAACCTTGGAAAATTTAACTTAACCTCTTGTGCCTTAGTTTTCTTATATATAAAAAGGATGAAATTATGCTACTACTTAATGGAGTTGATGTGAAGATTAAAAAAAACAACACAAGAAAATTCTCTGGCACATGGAGGCGATCAATACATAATAGATACTATCAATATTTTTTATAATAAAATAATCCCATCAAAATATTTAGAGATATTGCATAATAAGGAAATAATCACATGGGTTGAAATAATTTATTGCTGGGCTTTTTTCCCCCTCAATTAACTTTAGTAGCCAGCTATGGTAGTGCTAATTAGTTATTTAAAAAACAACAGCTGTTTGAGTGAATGTACTGTCACAAAAACATAGGATCTCAGAGCTGGGAGGACTAACAGATTCATCTCATCCAAACTTCTTTTAACATGAAGGGAATTCTTTTAAGAAATCTTTAAAATAAAGCTGATTTGTCTGTATAGTCACAGACAGAAAGTATGGTTAAGTAAATAGCTCCTCACTGATTCAGAAATTGTAATTTATATATTAACCCTTTCGTACAAATCAATGATTCAATGTGTAAGAGAGGACGAGTGATTTATTTTTATTTTCTGTATTCCAGCTGACTATTAAGTTCATTTTCATTGCTTTCTGTAGATCTTTGAAACATGTGAGAGAATCTCTTATTTAAGGTTTTAATGGAAAATTAAAAACGAGTGTCCATACAATTCAAAGCAATATCCAGATTTAGTGCAATCCCTGTCAAAATCCTAATGGCATTCTTCCCAGAAATAGGAAAAAACCAAGTCTAAAATTTATATGGAACCACAAAAATCTCATATAGCCAAAGCAATACTGAGAAAGAAAAATAAAATTAGATACATCACACTTCCTGATTTAAAATTATATCACAGAGTTATAGTAATTAAAACAATATGATACTGGCATAAAAACAGAAACACAGACCAATGGAATAGGATAAAGAGCCCAGAAAGAAATCCAAACATGTATGATCAGCTAATTTTTGACAAGGGTAGCAGGAGGACACATGGGGAAAGATTATCTCTTTAATAAATAGTGAGTGCTGGCAAAACTGTATTTTCAGGTGTAAAAGAGTGAAATTGGGCCCTTTTCTTATATCATACACAAAAGAGAACTCAAAATGGCTAAGAGACTTAAGTGTAAGACATGAAATTTAGAAATAATAAATTTAGAAAAGAATATCGGGAAAAACCTTCTTGACGCTGGCCTGGACAATGGTTTTGGGGATATCATGCCAAAAGCTCAGGCTGCAGAAACAAAAATAAAGAAATGGGACTATGTCAAGCTAAATGATTCTGTATAACAAAAGAAACAACCAACAAATGAAAAGCCAACCCATGGCCTGGGAAGAAAGATTTGCCAACCACATTCTGATAAGGAGTTAACATCCAAAAATTATAAGGAACTCTTGCAACTCAAAAGCAGAAAAAACTAGGTAAAAATGGACAAAGGATCTGAGTACATGTCTCCAAAGCCATAAGGATGTCCAACAGATGTATGAAAAGATATTCAACATCACTAATAGAGAAATGCAAACCAAAATCACTCAAAATGGGTAAGAGACTTAAATGACTTCACACCTGTTAGAGTAGCTATTATCAGAAAGACAAGAGATAGCAAATGTGGGCAAGGGTGTGGAGAAAAAGGAACCTGGTACACTGTTAGTGAGAATGTAGATTAGTACAGTCATTATAGAAAAAAAAGCATGGAGTTTCCTAAAGAAATAAAAATAAAAATAGAACCACCATATGACCCAATAATCTTTCTTCTGGACATATATCCAAAGGGCATAAAAATCACCATCACGTAGAGATGTCTGAACACCTATGTTTTTTCCAACACCAGTCACAATAGCCAAGACACTATATGTCCATCATAAACGGACACATAAAATATAGAAGAGGTGGTACATGTACACACTAGAATATTATTCGGCTTTAAAAAAAGATCCTGCCATTTGCAACAACATAGAGCTAGAAGGCATTATACCAAGTGAAATAAGCCAGATATAGAAAGAAAAATATTGCATGATCTAAGTTTTCTTTGGAATCTGAAGAAAAAGGTCAGCTACACCAAGATGGAGAATAAAACAGTGATTACCCATGGAGGGGAACAGAAATGGGAGATGTAGGTCAAAGGATACAAAATAGCAGATATGTAGAATAAATAAGTCTAGAGATCTAATATACAATAGGAAGACTATAATTATAAAATTGCATTGTATTAGGGACTTTTTAATAATTTATTTATTTTTCATTGGTGCATTGTAATCATACATCTTTGATAGGTACAAGCTGGTAAAGGTAAAGGCATATATGCACACATTTCTCATTTGTATTAGGGACTTTTGCTAAATAGATTTTAGGTGCTCTTGTCACAAAAAAAACCTATGTAATATGATAGATATATTAATCTGCTTTGCTGTAGCAAAACATTTTACATTTATGTATCCTATAACATCATGCTGTAAATTTCAGGTATCAATAATGAAATGTATTTAGAAATAAATTCTTAAGAAATAATTTTTCATAATGTGTGGCACACAGCTATATTGCAGAGAATAAGGTAAGAAGACCAAAGTTCATGGGGCCATAAGTTGAGTCAGGTCTATTTGCTTATGCAGTGGTTATTCATTTGCATACATCTCCATCCTACAGCACACGTTGACACTGAGCCTTTTCTGGGATTAGCCCAATTAGTGATCAAGTTTGTGCATCCCCCCTGCATGGCCAGACAGCTCCATCTTAAATAGTTATGGATCCCTATCTAGCTTCTTTTTGTATTAGTAAACTCAAAGACAAAATAATAGATTGGTCTAAGGTTGCCATATATTTGTTTTCAATATGACCTTCTGTGTCTAAGATTTCACTAATCTTGTTTGACCAAGCCATCCAGTTTGGCTATTTTGCCATTTTATCCATCTAGGGAATCCACTCACAGAAAAACTATTACCACACCGCATATGTTATACTAAGTGCTAAATAAGAGCTGATATTCTAGCATGACTTTATAATGATGTCCAGAATAATTTTCCTAGTCGAAGATCATCTCTCCTCTAAGAATTCATGGTAATCCATCTCTTCTGTGTTTATAGTATTTCTGGGTTTCCACATCATGGTTGTAATTTATTAATAAATATCACATTGAAAGGTTACAGTAATAAAACATGAATATATTCTTGACCTAAATCCTACAAAAATATGGATGCAAATGGGAAAACAGAATGTTTGCTAATCTCATGATTCTTCTCATAGGGAACCACTCTTAAGGCAGAGGGTACAGCCTTCACGCCTCCTTCCTATGAGCTCACACTGGAGGCTGCTGACCCACCTAGCACAGGGGCCTGGCAGACAGCATGGAGAAGAAAGGGAGGCTGAGTGGACAGCAGCGGGCCAGGGGCACCTCTGGAGCTGCAGATGTATGGGCAGCAGCTTCCAACTGCTCAGCCAGGTGTTGCTATGTGGGAAGACAAGATCCAGTGGGGCAGAAATGTCCTATTTTGCAAGAGAAGCCCAAAATGTGGATTTTGAAACAAAAAATTCTGATTTCTAAATGATACAAAGCAATTAAATATTTTATAAGGATTTTGTTATACCAAACCCACCTGCAGGCTTGATGTGATTGGATGACAGTTGCTTGGCCCTTGACTTACTCCTCACCCTTTACCATTCCCACATAAACTGTACCATCTATTTGATCCCATATTCTATTTGCATTGTCTTCCTAGACTTTTAAAGGAAAGCTCCTTTCCTTACTCCTTTTTCTATCCATCCCATAGAACCCCAGTAGACAAACAGTACAAATAACTCCAAATCTCAGTTCCTATCTTCACAATGTCCCTAAAACGATCCCCAAACGGAAACTAATGAAAAAAAGCAAGGACAAAACCCAAGCCCAAACAAGAGGATAAGAAACAAAATATGAAGAACAATAAACAAGAGCAGCAAAGTCAACCTAGACAAAAATAGAATTGCGGGCTTGGTGGTTAAAATCACTCTCTAAAGTTGTGACTAATGGCCGGCCGGGGTGGCCCATGCTTGTAATCGCAGCTATTTAGGAGGGGGAGCCTGAAGGATCACAAGTTCATGGCCAGCCAGGAAAACTTAATGAGAAATTGTCTCAATATAAAAAATAAGAAAGGGTCTGGGGATGTAGTTTAGTGGTGCAGCACCCCTGGGTTGAATCCCCAGCAACAACCACACACACACACACACACACACACACACACACACACACACACACCACACCCCACTACTAACAACAGTCAGTGTAGTACATTGATAGGGTGGTCCCACCCTCATTTTGTTCCACCTGCTGACAGCAGGAGTCCTTGCTTGACATTTGGCTGGCCAGGGGCTGGAATGGATGTTGGGTTGAGAGGGCACATCCTATCCCTAACTCTCTGAGCTCTAAGTTCCCCTTACTGCAGAGTTGAGATGCCCCTTGGAAACTGAAAAGTCGGAATGCAAAGGAAGATGGTTTAATGGTCATGTTGTGATCACTTCATTTTGATATATACAGGGCAAAGGAAACCGGAGATTGGAGAGAAATCCATAATTAACTGCATTTCATCCTGGACATCCACTTCCAGGAACGGCCTTGTCTCTCATCGTTTAAGCTTGGAAATCAAGTTACAGAGAAGAGACTTTTTTGTATGGTTTCCAGTATGTTCTGGCTTTGCCTGGAGGCCCATTGTCGGTCACATGGTAGGGACAGCATTTGCGTTAGGATGGAGGTGGGGAATTGGACAGGCAGGTAGATATTTAGCCCTGGAATACTTCAACAATCCTTAGCTCCTCTCCCCTGCCCTACTCTTGTTCCATTCTATTGGTTGGACTGATCCTTTAAAATAAAAATCTATCCCGTTATTCCTCTGTGTGAAATTCTTCAACAGTTTCCATTGTCCTCAGACAAAAGTTTCCATTCCCAAACTAACCTGGAAGACATTTTTGAGGTTTTGCTCACCTCTCCAGTCTCTACTTTGGGTATTCCCATGTGCGCTTCTTTCCCCCTGCTTTCCCGCTTGCTTATTCTCATCCTATAGACCTAGATATCTTTTTTCCCCCTGAGAAGCCATTTCAGATCTTCTAGATTATCACTGTCCAACAGAAATGTAATGTGAGCAAGGCGTGGTGGCGCACACCTGGAATCCCAGTATGTGGGAGGCTGAGACAGGAGGATCACAGGTTCAAAGCCAGCCTTAACAACTTAGCGAGACTTTGTTTCAAAATAAAAAAATAAAATAAAATAGGGCTGGGGGTGTAGCTCATATATAGAATGTCCCTGGGTTCAATACCCAGTACCAAAAAAAAAAAAAAAAAAAAGAAAAAAAAATTTAAAGAAATACAATATGAACCACAGATGCCATTCTAAATGTCTGTGTTTTCCAGTAGCTATGTTAGAACAGTGAAAAGAAATAGAGGACATTAATTTAAATATTGTATTTAATTCATTATGTCCAAAATAATTTTATTTCAACATAAAATTAACACAAAGATTACTGACAGCTATTATTATTAGGTAGTGAATTTTTAAAATCTGTTTTGCACACATCACACATCTAAATGAGGCCTGGTGGCCACACTTCAAGTCTCAGTAGCCATACAAAACCATGCAGAAACCCTCTTCTCTACAGCTCACTTTTCACGCTTGAGGGATTTCTAGCCAGGGGCTCCGGCACTGGACAGTGCGGCTGTAGACTGGCTCTCCTGAGGGGCTTGTTCCTCATCCTCTGAGCTCTGCTTCAGCCATAGAACTGCTGTCTGTCCAAGGGTGGTTCTTGTGCTTTCTCACCTCTAGGCCTTAGCACAGGTCATCTCCTCTGCCTGGAACTCTCTTCCACACCCCTGCTGGATCTGGCTAGCTCCTCTGTAATTTTTCAGGTCTCAGCTTTCTCCAGAAGACTTTCCAAACCCAGTTGTTTATTGTTAAAGGAAAAAATAGTTTCCTTCTTTTTTGTTTGTTTGGGTACTGGGGAGTATACCCAGGAGCATTGTACCTCTGAGCTATACCCCCAGCTCTATTTTATTTTTTATTTTGAAACAGGGTCTTGCTAAGTTGCTGAGGCTGGTCTTAGACCTGCGATCCTCCTGTCTCAGCCTCCCAAGTACTGAGACTACAGTCGTGCACCACCACTCCAGGCAGTTTCCTGTTTTTAAGAAACACCACGTGTGCTTCCTGTTGTGTTACCAGGGCCTGTGTGTGGTTCCCTCTGGACTCTAAGGTGTATGCAGGAACTGTTAGTTTGTCTTACTCACTACTTCAGTGCCTAATACATACTAGATGCTCCATAAAGTATTACTTTCTGATTTTCATACATCATAAACTTTCTACTCACTTTTGCTGACTGGGTTAACATATGGAGCCAATCATATCAAATTCTTCAAAGTTAAAAGCTTGAAAGCTAGTTGATTAATTTTATAAAACTTAGCCATATTTGATAGAAAACCTGTATCTGTCAAGAATACTTTACAAATAAACATTATAATGGTGTAAATATTACTGGCCTAATGTCAATTTTCTGGTTTTGACTACATATTATAGTAATATAAAATATTATCATCGGGGGAAACTGGGTGAAGAGAACATGGGAACAACGTACTATTTTGCGGCTTCTTGTGAATTTTAAACTATTTCAGAATAAAAAGTTATTTTTAAAAATGTATCTTATCTGGAGCCGGGCGTGGTGGCGCACGCTTGTAATCCCAGCATTCGGGAGGCTGAGACCGGAGGATCCAGGTTCACAGCCAGCCTCAGCTACCTAGTGAGGCCCTCCGCAACTTAGTGAGACTCGGTTTCAAAATAAAGAATAAAAAATAGGGCTGGGGGTATAGCTCGGAGGTAGAACGCCCCTGAGTTCAGTCCCCAGTACCGAAAAAAAAAAAAAATGTATCTTATCTGGGTATGGTGTGTATTTGTAGTTGCAGCTACTTGGGAGGCTGAGTGAGGAGGATTGTGTGGACCCAGGAGTTTGACTCCAGCCTGGTCAATGTAGTGAGAATCTGTCTCTTAAAAAGGAAAGAAGAAAGAAAAAAAAATAGAGAAGGAAAGAAAGAGAGGGGAAGGAAGACAGAAAAGAAAGAAAGAAAGAAGAAAAAAGAAAGAGAAAGAACAAAAGAGAAAGAGAGAGGCAGAAGAAAAGGGAGAAAAAGAAAGAAAGGAAGGAAGGAAGAAATAAGGCAAACAGTAAAGAAAGAGAGAGGATCTTCTTAACTTAAACAATTGTAGGTAATTATAAAATTCCAATGCCTATAAATGTGGTTGCCTTTTATTATTAAAATACTGTTTCCTAGCCAGGTGCGGTGGCACATGCCTGCTATCCCAGTACTTGGGAGGCGGAGACAGGAGGGTCGCAGTTTTGAGACCAGCTTCAGAAACATAGTGAGACCCTCAGCAGCTTAGCGAGACCCTGTTTCAAAACAAAATAAAAAGGGCTTGGAGGCAGAATGCCCCTGGGTTCAATCTTCAGTACCAAAAAAAGCTATTTCTTTTCAGAAAGTCAAGGGTTGTATGCTTTCTCTCATGTGTGGGAGCACAAAAGGGACTTTAGATGAATGAAAAGTGAGGAGATAGACCAGTACAATCGTAGAAGGGGGCTGGGATAGGCAGGTGGGGAGGGGAAAAAGGAGGTTTGAGGAACAAATAGTTCAAATCCTGCTATGTCTATGTATGATGGTACCCCTACCAATCTCGCTAACAGACAGAAGGACGGGGAGCGGGGTGGGGTATGCAGGGAAACACACCAAGCGCTGTGTGCATGTATTTTGTATCACTATGATGTGTAATTACAATGCACTAATAAAAGTATAAAACATTGTTGTTTCCTAAGGGCAAAATTATAATATGAAGCAAAACATGGGGTAGGAAAGGACTGACATCAGTGGCTCCCAGACTTGTGGATTCATGCCACACTTTCAAATATTAGAATTTTGGCAGCCCTCTTGGAGTGATTAGGAGACTAAAAACAACATTTAAACAAATTAGGAATAATTACAATGCAATTATTACCACTGTGTAACAATGTCTCCCGTGTTTGCAAAGCAGCCAGTGGTCACCCTTTCAGTGTCCCGTTATTTGAGCAGAATGGTTCGCTGCTCAACTGCGCTCCATACTCGTGAGCCAACGCTTGGGCCTGCTGGACCAGACGCATACTCTTGTTCATGAAGGTTGGAACTCACTTTGTGTTTTTCTGCCTGCTCAACTAGAGTGTCCATCAGACAGACAATACTGTAAAGAGGTGACGATTTTTCCCCTATTAAAAGAAAAAAGTCACATTGGGCAAAGTTCAATTGTGTCACTGTTGTAGGTTCATGGTTTATCAGTATCCTGTAGCTCAATGGTGGAGAACCACTGATCTAGATACCATAAGTAGAAAATTTTATTTTTATTTCTGGCCACTGAAAACCATTTTTTACAGAGTCCTATTAGAGGCTGGTGTCTTTTGGGAACCCCATGTGTTCTAACATGTGATTTGTAAACTCCTTTGTCATTTTGTAATTCCCTTTTAAATGGATATTTTGTTATTCTAATGACTTGCAATGTTCATGAAGATTGGAAAACCATCTATGGCCCCTTTGGTGTGACCCTTCCCTTGGCTTCTGGGTCAGTTCGATTCAATTCTACCTGTTATCTAGATATAACCATGAAGGGACCACCATATGACCCAACCATACCACTCTTCAGTATCTTTCCAAAAGAATTAAAGATAGACTACTATAATGATACACAATACTCATGCTTATAGCGGCACAATTCACAATAGCTAAACTATGGAACCAGCCTAGGTGTCCATCAACAGATGAACAGACAAGGAAAATGTGATCTATACACACAGTGGGATTTTACTCAGCCATAAAGAAGAACAAAATTATGTCATTTGTGGGAAAACGTATAGAGCTAGAGAATATTATGTTGAGTGAGATCAGCCAGCCTCGTAAAGTTAAGGATCAAATGTTTTCTCTCATATGTGGAAGTTAGGGAGAAAACAGGAAACAAAGGGGACTTCAGTTAAACGAGGAGGAGAGAGACCAGTGGAATTGTGGGAGGAGATTCCCAGAGGGTGGTAGGGAGGGAAAAACAAGGCAAATCATGCTATGTCGTGAGGGAGCAGCGTGGGGTGCAGAGGGAAATGCACTGAGTGCCCTGTGCATGTATGAAGGTATCACTCTGAACCTCACTCTGATGAACAATTACAATGCATAAGTGAAAGGATCAAAATAAAAGTAACCATTGACTCGATTTATCTAAATCAGATAATGTAAACAATGGCAAGAAAATCTTAGTTATGTATATGTTGAACTTGTGATTGAAAATTCTTACCACCTCAGACACATAACCTTTAAAAAAAAGACTCTAAGCTGGGCATGGTGATGCATGCTTGTAATCCCAGTTCTTGGGAGGCTGAGATAGGAGGATCGCAGGTTCGCGCTCAGCCTCAGCTACTTAGTGAGACTCTGTTTCAAAATAAAGAGTAAAAAATAGGACTGGGTATATAGCTCTGAGGTAGAATGCCTCTGAGTTCAATCCCCAGTTCCGAAAAAAAAAAAAAAAAGAAAAATTAGCACTGGTGGTGGTGGCACACACCTGTAGTCTGAATACTTGGGAGACTGAGACAGGAGGATAATGGGTTTGAGGCCAGCCTCAGCAACTTAGTGAGGCTCTCAGCAACTTAACGAGATCCTGTTTCAAAACAAAAGAATAAATAGGCTGGGGGTGCAGCTTGGTGGTAGAATGCCCCTGGGTTCAATCCCTCCCACCTCATAAAACCTCTATACTTATGATATCCACTTATTCATTTGATAACCGTTTATGTTTGTGTGTCACATACTATATGCCTGCCATCAAAGACTTGGAGGACACAAGGGAAGCACAGTGCTAACACAGGCTCTCCGGCCTCCCACTGAGAGCCTGTCCACATCTCTCTCAGCCTTGAAAATGTGGGCTGGTCATACACAGCTGACTCCGGTACACTTAGGTCCCCCAAAGGCCGTCTGCACATGTACGATTGATGAAGAGGCATGCTTGTATCCAGGATAACAGCACGTGACACAGAATCTTCTCAACACATTTCCTCAGCTGGTTTACCCATGACTCTCTTCCTCTTGGCATTTTGAATATAGCTTCATTTTCTCCTGTTCTCAGAAATAATTCATCCATCTCTTTTCATGACTAGGTAATAAATGGTATCCAAGCACACATGCTATTTATCAATCTGCTTTTAAAAAAACAAAAACAAAAAACTGGTATATTGTGGACCTCTTTCCAAGTCAACAAGTAGGTGAGTTTGCACACACACTGTAATTAGAAAGTGGAGAAGTCACGCTGCCTGTGCTTATACCTAGCTCCACATTACTAGTTGTGTTGATCTGAAATTTCCTATATGCCTCAACTTACTAAATTGCCAAATGAAGAATAACGATATGACCTACTCAATTGTGTTGCAGCAAGGATTAAATGAAAATGACTGTAAGGCATGCAAGGCACAGTCTAAGAGCTCAATGTTAGTTATCTACCTAAATCAATGATCTTTAAACGAGTGTAAAGCAATGGGGAAGGAGGAAGGGGGAGGAGGGCAGGTAAACGGAGGGAGATACACCAGTGCTGTGTGCATGGAGACTTGGATCACTTTGAATTTCACTATGATATAGTGAAACACTGCACCAATAAAAATATAAAATAGAGAGTTCACAACATGATTCTCAAAATGAATTATGTTAATAAAAATAGTTTAAAGCAGTTCAACCTTGTAAAAATTTTTTGCAGAGTTGTAAGGAAACACACACACATACACACACATGCACATGCACACACACATATAAATGAAGCTTCTGTAGATAAGACTAGAGTGAGCACTGGGAGTCTTGGATGCTTCTCTAAGGCCTTCTAGAAAAGTGGCTCTCAGATTTCAGTGTCTTTCAGAACCACCTGGGCAACTTGGTGAAAAACAGGGGCCCAGGCCCAACTCTGCTTCTGCGAGCCCTGGCCTCTGTATTTTCATTGGCTTCCCTCGTGGTTCTGGGGCATCCGTGACTACCGCAGCTCCAAGGTTCTCTGCAACACTCTCAGAGCCATTGATCCACATCATAATTTTTAATGGCCATGTAAACTTCACAAAGTGAATTCACAATGATGTATTTAAGCACTCTGCTATTGATAGATATCTAGGTTGTTTCCGGGTTCTTTTTTTTTTTTTTTTTTTTTTGATTGCAACAGAAAATGTTCTCACACATTTATATCCTTCAGTACGTGTGTGAATATGTCTGCCGGATAGATTTTTTTTTTAGAAATGAAATTGCTAGGCCCAGAGTATACGTGCTTTAAATTTTGATAAATATTGCCAAATTGCCCTCTGAAAGGTTATATCAATTTACTCTCCTGCCAACAGTATTGAAGAGGGTACCTTTCTCCTCACTCTGTCATTTTTCTCTTGACTCAGGTTTTAGCACTGTTTATTTTAAGGCATTGATGAAATCCACATCAGCGATAAACGGATCTGTAAGCACCCAGCTGATTACCTTTCAGAGACAGACTGAGCAACCCTATGGATACTTCAGAAATCATTTTCTTATCAGCGACCTCCTCCACCACATGACCACGGCTTTCACTAATCTACACCCCTATCTTTGTATCTGTGGCATATTCCAAAATACAAGAATTTTTGCTGCTTCTCTTGATTTCAGGCTGAGTTTTCTATTATCTCTGAAAGAGGTTATTATTTATAGTCAAGAAATTCTGAAGTCAAAAAATATAATTCACCCATTGTTGAGTTCCTGGATGCCTTCATGCGATCAGCACGGTATCTCTGAGTAACACATCACGGGAATGACAGCTCTCTGGTGATTTAGGGGCCTGCCAGATCATTAGAGCATTACCAATGTAAGGATGTATTAGCCCAACACATCATCAGAGGGTTATCGCCCTGTGAGGAACGGCTCCAAGTCAGAACAATGGCCCAAGGAAACGAGGAATTCTTTTAGAGCTAGAAATAAAATCTTGTTTTTTGAATAAGGAATAAATAAATAAATCCGAATGCTTTTCTTTCACAGGAGAGAATTGAACCATGTATTTTTGATCTTTCAATCATCCCTTTGCCATTGTCTAGTTTGAACTAGAGATGAGCAAGTTCTTCGGGCTGGGCTTGTTGGAGGCTTTCTAGTTAGAGGATTAATTACTTGTGTCAAGGGAAGATTGGCATTCAGAAAAAAAAAAGGTTTTACTCTGATTCTTGTGAATTTCCCTCTAAGTTGGGGGGCATTTGTGAATGGGGGGCTTCCTTCTTTCCTTCCTTCCTTCCTTCCTTCCTTCCTTCCTTCCTTCCTTCCTTCCTTCCTTCCTTCCTTCCTTCCTTCCTTCTCAGTTTCTGAGGATAAAACCAAAGGACTTGCACACTCTAGGCCAGTGCTCTACCACTGATCTACATCCCCAGCCCTGCACATTTGTTGTTAAAGGGGAAATTCTTGAGTGTAGAGGCTACTTTTTGATAACTTGGTCCCTGAGCAGTGTGCGTTAAATTCCTCCTGAGGGAGAATCTGCTTCTCCAAAGCCAGAAGTCCCTCCATGGGAGTCGTTCCTCTGCATAGTGACGGTGCCTTGAGAACAGTCTTCTTAAAATGTAATTGTGCCAAGGTGAGAGGCAAGGGATGTCACACTAACTCCCCTTGGCCCTGTAGCAGGAGCAAGGAGGACCTAAAAGAGGAAGGCTCAGAATGTGACCACCATCACAGAATTTCACTAAGGGTTGGCTCAAAGCTTAAGCTATAGAATTCATCTGACGTGGGTTTGAATTTTTGTTCAGTTACTTCTTGATTTGGGCAAGTTGCTCCACCCCTTTGTGCCAGTTTCCTCAGCTGCAAACTGGAATGTGTCTAGTGACTGCCTTATGGAGTTATTGTGATGATTGAATGAGGGTTAGGCATGTAGCTTAGTGGTAGACCATTTGCCTAGTATGTTGAAGTTCTGGGTTCAATTCCTAGTACCGCAAAAAAAAAAAAAAAAAAAAAAAAAAAAAGTTTATTGCATAGAAAAGGCTTAAAATAGTGCCTGATATATAGTAAAGGATCTAAAAATGCTAGCAATTGTGGTTGTTATCTGTGCATTTTGCTTTCCATACAGGAAAATATCTTGATGCTTGCCAGCTCGCTGCAGGGTGGGGGCTGCTAGGTAGGTACATTAGTGTTTTTGGTCCAGAGCATTTACATTCTATATTTTCTAAGACTAGTGTTTTATTTTCTCTGGTTTAAGATTTTGTAGCAGTCACTTCGAAAGCCAGACTTTGAAGTAGGTCATTCCATTTCAAGAAACTACAAGTACCTGCAGAAAACTCCCATATCAAGTCCTAGACCTGAAGAAAGAATTTGGAACTAGTCATTGGAAGGAGAGGTGATGGCATGTGTGAATAAAGGTGATTGAGTTTATGGGAAATAACAAACGGGAGTGTTGCTGTCATTACTATGAGCCAGGCACTGTGTGAGGTGTATCACATGGGGTCCTCTTAGTAATTAATGCCATAGGCTTAATATCTCCACTTAGCAGATGAGAAACATGGAGCTCAGAGAGGTCAGGGAACTTGCCCAAGGACACAGTGCAAGAAAGGTATGGAATCAGAATTGCATTCAGTTGGTTCTGATTCTAGACTCTGAGGTCTTAACTGTTAAACATTTCTGGAAAACACACACATCTCAGATCCATAGGGTATTTCTGTATCTTTTGAGGTGTGTGACCCATCTAGAGGCATTACTAGAAATTGAGACAAACAGAAAACAGACCAGAAAAATCAACATCAGTCTCAGTGGATAAGAGAGTGCCAACAAGCTGAATTCACCTAGTCCAATGGAGCCTTCCAGAAGAGGCGTTGGGGGCACCCTTGAGCTTCACCCACTCTCTGCAGTCATTTCTCATTGTGATTGGCCTATGCAGGGATGTCCCGAGTGCCGAGATAAGCAGAGATGGGATGCAAAGCCCTCCTGTTTCTGCCCTCTCCCTCCCTCCTCGTTCTCCCTTCAAAGCAAATTGCAAAGAACAGTTCTGTTCTGATCAGGCATTACAATGTCATCATAGCTCATAGTTCTGATCAATTTAATCCTGTAGCTTGCTGCCGAAGGCTGCATGGTCATGTCAAACTTTGGCTTATGGGGAAACAATGATCTTTTGTGGCTACCATTTTTTTAAAGCACATACAAGTGGAATAAATACATCAATGCCAGAGACAATATTACAAATTATTTCAGTGAACTTTTAATTTCAGTGGGTAGATGGAAAGTAAGTTTGTTGAAATGAGTTTTTCTTGGTCTGCGGGAGTCCTGTTTTCTTTGGAATGGCTTTGGGAGGGTAAGGAGGCCACTATTTGCCTTTTCTTTTTTGCGGTTGTTTTGGAGAACAATTTTCTCTGACATGTAGCTGGTTGTTTTATGGCTGTAAGAAATATATTGGTTTATTCATCTGTTGCAACTATAATAATATTGCCGTTGGAGTCCAACTCGGTAATAAATCAGGCCATTCTTTTGTACTCTATACAAATAATTAAAATAAAAATTGACTGTGCCAGTGAATTTGTTCTACAAGCTGAATAGAATTGTGTGCTATACGTCTAGATATTTTGGTTGACACAGGGCTGTATATCTTAAAAATAAGAAACCAAAAGGTGGGAAAATAAGACCCTATTTCATTATATGCAATTTATAACATTTATCTTGAAGATCAAGTTGCCTTCCTCGGCTGTCTATTAACTAGGAGCCAGAATTCGAGTACTGGGGGGCTGTTAATGGCCACACGGCTCCCCTCCTTCTTCTCTTTTCTTTCCTTTCTTCCTTGCATCATTATAAGAACAAGTTGAGGTTCATTATTGTAGCTCTGGAAATAAGGGCCTGTTATTTATGTATGCATGCTTGTATATATGCTTGCGTTCATGTCCTACATTTTTTTTTTTCTGAAAAGAATCAAGGCAGCTTGCAAAAATACATAATTCAAAATAAAATAAAAATGAGTGAACCAGAAAAACTGGTGGAGAAGGGGGAAATAGGTTCAGATGAATAAAATGAAAGTGGGAGATTGAGCTACCAAATAAATGTTATGACACCTGACACATTGCCCTGGGGACCGTGCGTTTGACCTGGAGTCCCTTCCAGGATTAGTGCCAAATTCCCAGTGGCCATTAGATTAGAAACACACTAATGACTCACGGGAAGCCAAAGTTGGTATTGATACCAGAAAGAGTTTTTCCCAATAGGCCCTCACTAGGAGGACACTATAACTCAGGGATAAGAGTCTTCAACAAGATTTTTAAGAAACACAATGAATTAATTGGGCTTTTATTTATACTTGTACCTCGCTGAAGGCCAATGTCATAGGACCAAGCATCTCTATAGGGATAACTGTACAATCTAGACAGAATTCTCCTTTGACTCTGTTTAAGCCAAGAAATGTTCTAAGCACACCAGAGCAGTAGTTTTCCAACTCATGGTGCACAAGATTCACCCAAGAAATGAAATTTGTCAGACCTCCTTTCTCCTTCCATATGTGAGGATAAGCCAGATTATGCTATAAAAACAAAAAGCCCTGAGGTCTTAGGGGCTTAAGGCAGAATAGCTTTATTTCTTGCTCATGTTGCATAACTGTTGCAGGTCAACCAGGGGTGGGAACGAGGGACCTAGTGTCCCCGTTCTGTGGCTTCTGCACTCAGAGATCCAGCCAAGGGATGCTCCATGTCCCTGCTTCCATGATTGCGGAGGCAGGAAAAGGGCTGGGGAAAATGACATATTGGCTTCTGAAGCTTCCACCTGAAAGATATGCGTGCTACTCCCAAGACCTTTTTATTTGTCAGGGCAAATCACTTGTCATGCCTAACTGTAAAGGGGGCAGGAAAGTGCAACCCAACTCTGGGCCTGGAAGAAGAGAATCTGTATTTTATATGGGAAGCCTGGGGACTTTCAATGATAGTCTTTGGACCACAGTTTGAGAAGCACTGGTCTAGAGAAATGGCCTTGGGCTTCTGTCGTGTGCCGAGTGATGATGCATTTGTGACAACACCTTGACAAATACCTGTTTGGTAGCTCTTCTGTGGAGGCAGCAAGCACTAAGCCATGGTGTGTTTAGCAGTCATATATTCTTGAAATGGCATCTTGCTAAGTTTCTGAGACCAGTACTTGGAAGGCTGAGACAGGCCAGTCTCAGAAACTTAGCAAGATGCCATTTCAAAATAAAAAAAATAGCCGGGCGTGGTGGCGCACGCTTGTAATCCCAGCATTTGGGAGGCTGAGACCGGAGGATCCGGGTTCGAGGCCAGCCTCAGCTACCTAGTGAGGCACTCGGAAACTTAGCGAGACCTGGTTTCAAAATAAAGAATACAAAATAGGGCTGGGGGTATAGCTCGGAGGTAGAATGCCCCTGAGTTCAATCCTCAGTACCG
>PVLC010001900.1:86156-128746 GCA_004027655.1 Graphiurus murinus | reverse complement strand
ATACATTTATTGGCCATTTGTATTTCTTCTTTTGTGAAGTGTCTATTTAGATCCTTTTCCCATTTCTTGATTGTGTTATTTGTTTTCTTAGCTGTGAGTTTCTTGAGTTCTGTGTATATCCTAGATATGAGTCCTCTGTCAGATGAGTAGCTGGCAAAGATTTTCTCCCACTCTGTGGGTTCTCTGTTGAGGTTCTTGAAGTTCTACATTTCTTAATGTTGATACATGAGTTTGTCTTTTTCTAGTTTTTTCTTATTTCACTTATATTTATTTTTATTGAATTTTTATACTTTTATTGGTACATTATAACCTTATAGTCTCACATTATAATGTAGTAAATAGTGATAGTGACATACTCATAGCAGTTCAAGTAATTTATCTGTAAAGTTTTTATTGAGACTATTATTCCCTAGTATGTTCAACTACAATATCTCTTAAGAAGTTTACATTTAAAAATGTCATGTAGGTAAATCTCAATAATCTCTACTTTTCCCCCATTCCTTTTACAGTCACTTTAAGAAAGTTTATCTGGACACCAGAATATTCAGCAAGAGGATATACTAAAAGAAAAATGAATTTTCATCTAAATATTATGGAAAATAATAATTGATTTTTCTAAATTACATTTAACAAGACTATAACTCTAATAAAATTTTAACCATAAAAGAGTAAAAACATAGTGAACATAAAAAGTTTTCCTAAAATGATATGTCCTTAACAAATTATTTGATTTTTCTAAAGTATTTTA
This sequence comes from Graphiurus murinus, assembly GCA_004027655.1. Lineage (NCBI taxonomy): Eukaryota > Metazoa > Chordata > Mammalia > Rodentia > Gliridae > Graphiurus > Graphiurus murinus. The sequence continues at coordinate 127,998 of PVLC010001900.1, read as the reverse complement.
AATATGTAACTATTATTATTAAAACCTTTTTATTTCCAAAAACAAATTTCTTTGAGTAGATGAAAATATGTCTTCTGACCATGCCTTAGTTAGGGTACTATCTAATTAAAACATGTTTCTTTACATATATTCTGTATAAGTAAAAATGTCTTTAAAAGGACATGTTATGTGAATGTACTCTTTAGAATACTCTGTGAACAAAGAAATAGCCCATTTTTTTATGCTTCATGTTTTGATGAAGCATACAGATACTTTCTCTACTGTTGAATTCATGCAAAATTAACAAACCAAAGTATGAGAGTTAATTTTAGGAAAAATTAATTTCATCCATTAAGCATTCTGAAAAAATAAAGATCATGGACAAATTGATAAGAGGCCCTGAGTACAAGACATATTTTACAGATGAAATGAACAACTGGTTGTAGTAATGATTAAAATTAAAAACCTATGGATGAGAGTTCGCATTTATGAAAGAAAGAATAAAAGAGAGAGAAAGAAAGAAAGAGGAGAAATTTAGAAAAGTTATCTGCTTTTCTTTTCTTCAAAGGTCTTAAAACTTTGTTTTAGTGATACAAAGATTATTTCATGTATATAAAAATGTTAGAATCCACACTGAAAAATTAGATATGCAGTTTAATGTATGGAAGACATTTTTCTTTAATTGAACACATTAGGAAATACATTATTCTATTCTAGTAAGTATTAGAGTAATAAATTTTGATTACAATCATAATATTTTTGAAAACCCATTGCAGATAAGAATAAAAAAAATAGAAAGCTAGGCCAATGTCACTTCCTGGTCAAAATCCCTTTCTGAATTCAATCAGCAATCAGCTCCCAATAAGTTTTTATGGGTGCACAGTTAGAGTTCTAAAAAGCAATAGTGCCAATCAGGTACATGGCCATACCTTGATTTCTGTTTTATTTAAGTCAACTTCCAACACTATCCCTTCTTGTTTATTTGCTGCACCTTCATCTTCATTGGACAAATCTCTCTTTTGACAATTCACTATGGTAAAATCTCAAACCAGTTTAACTTTGAGAGACACTGGGAGCACAAATGTACCTTACCATGTTCACAAACTAAATCACAGAATTTGGAAGCAGTGATGTTATTGACCCCACCCCAGTCATGATGCACGTCTGCTATTTACATAGTCATGCACAAATGGAAGAGCAAGCAATGATGTTTGTACTTTATGGAATTGCTCACGGTTAATACACTGACTGAACTGAAATTGTAGCTACATTGCTGAGAGATTAGTATTGAAGTAAAAGTAGTAAATGCATGGAAATTCATGCATACGGGGAATATCTTTAAGATACTGAAAGACAATTGCAATTGTCAACTGAGAATTTGGGACCTGATAAAAGTATGTTCCAAAGTTATTTGTGGAAGAACTTTTCCCCAATAAACAAAATCCCACTTTCTCACCCTGCACAAGAGTCAACTCAAGGTGGATCAGGGACCTGGAAGTCAGACCAGAGACCTTGCAGCTACTTGAAGAGGGCATAGGACCAACACTTGAACACATAGGCACAGGTAAAAACTTTCTCAACAGGACCCTAAAAGCACAAGCAGCTCAAAGGAAGATCAATGTATGGGATTGCATTAAACTGAAGAGCTTCTGCAAAGCAAAGGAAACTATCAAGAACCTCAACAGAGAACCTACAGAGTGGGAGAAAATTTTTGCCAGTTACACTTCAGATAGAGGTTTAATATCTAGGATATACAAAGAACTCAAGAAAATCGCAACTAAGAAAGCAAATAATCCATCAAAAAATGGGCAAAGGACCTAAATAGACACTTCACAAAAGAAGAAATACAATTGGCCAATAAATGTATGAGGAAATGTTCCACATCATTGGCAATCAGGGAGATGCAAATCAAAACTACCCTGAGATTTCACCTAACTCCATTCAGAATGGCAATCATAAAAAACATGAACAACAACACCTGCTGGCGAGGGTGTGGAGAAGTGGGAACCCTAATACATTGTTGGAGGGATTGCAAACTTGTGCAACCATTGTGGAAAACAGTATGGAGGATCCTCAGATGAATGGGAGTGAACCTACCATATGACCCAGCAATACCACTACTGGGTATATACCCAACAGAATGGAAACCAAATTATCAGACCAATGCATGTGTATCTATGTTTATAGCAGCTCAATTCACAATAGCCAAACTATGGAAGCAGCCAACATGCCCAACCACAGATGAATGGATTACAAAACTATGGGATATGTACACAATGGAATTTTACTCAGCCATAAAGAAGAATAAAATCATGTTCTTTGCAGGGAAATGGATGCAACTGGAAAACATTATGTTAAGCGAGATTAGTCAATCACAAAGAGTTAAGAAGCATATGTTCTCCCTAATATGTGGATGCTAGGGAGAAGATGGGGCATAGGAGGGTCTCCAGATGAAAAGGAGAGATCCTCGATAAACAAAGAAGTTGATTTAATTGTAGTGGACGCAACGGGCAGAGGGACACCCTAAAGCACATGATGTACTTACACAATCATATCAAGGTCACTCACTGAAGCGAACCTGAGGGGGAGGGAGGGGGAGGGAATGGGGTGGGAATTGGGGAAGGGGTCAAATGAGAATTGTGTGCAAATATGTTGTTAACAACTTGTACTTAACAAAGATGTATGCTATATTGCACGAATTACTACAATAAAAAATTTAAAAAAAGAAAAAGAAAAAGTACAAAAAAAACCTTTGCAAGCTAGAGATAATTTTTTTTAAAGAAAAATATGCCTTAATTACTCTAAGGGAAACTACCACAAGAACAAAAACTGTCAATGCAGAATTCAAAACTATGTGAAAGTATCTTTTAAAAAACTAAGACAAAATAATGACTTTTTCAGAGAATTTGTCACAGCACACTTGAGGTATAAGTAATGCTAAAGGAATTTCTTCAGGCAGACAGAACATGAAGCCATATGGAAATTTGGACATAAGAAAAAATAAAGAGCAGAAGGAAAGAATAATATGAGGGAAAGAATAATAATATGCTTTCTTCTTATTTAATTACTCTTAAGACCACTCCTCAATTATGCAAAAAGTAGTATCAATATTTTGTGGGGTTTATAGAATAAAAAGGCATATTACAAAAAAAATCACCAAGGGGAAGAATTCCAAATTACAAGTAAAATTAGTATACTAATACTTGGAGTTTAATTGTGATAAGTTATGGACATATTGTATATACAACAAGAAAGGTAATATCAATGAAACAAGTATGAATAACAAAATCTTGTAGACGAAACAATCCCTTAAAGAACTATGCAACAAAATGGAAGGAAAAGTGATAGAAGGAAATTAAAAGAACATGTGGAGAAAAAGAAAAGAATGACAAAATATTCAGTTTAAACTGTAAACTTGTCGAAAAATTGTATTGTATTTGAGTGTTCTAAATAATATCATTCAAAAAAAAAACTGGCTGCCTATTTATCTCAGTGTTGGAGTGCTTGCCTAACATGTGCAAGGCCCTGGGCTAGATCTCTAGCAAAAAAAAGAAGAAGAAGAAGAAGAGAAGAAGAAGAGAAGAAGAAGAAGAAGACCGAATTTAAGCCAGGCATAGTGGCCCACGCTAGTAATCCTAGAACTTGGGAGGCTAAGATAGGAGGATCTCAAATATGCAGCCAGGCTCAGAAATTTAGTGAGGTCCTGTTTCAAACTAAAAAATAAAATAGGGCTGAGTATGTAGCTCAGAGGTAGAATTCCCATGGTTCAATCTCCAGCACCAAAGAATAATTGAATTTAAATGAAATGTCACATATAAGTTTAAAGCATTAAGTACATTAGAATTTATAGGAGAAGTTGAGACATAGGAGGGACTCCAGACAAAGGAGAAGATATCTTAATGGAGTGAAGGAGGGGACTTCACTGAGGGAGATGGGAGAGAGGAGGAAGACTTAAAAAGGGAAACACCTCAAAGGACATAATGTATTTACACAAACTTATCAAAGCCAATCACTGTGCTGAGCATGGGAAGCAGGGAAGGGAGGAATGGGGTGGGACCTGGTGGAGGGCTTAATGAGTGCTGTGTGCATGTATGCCGCTATCACCCTGAACCTCATCAAGATGTATAATTACAATGTACCAACAAATTAAAAAATCACAGAAAAATGGGGAAAAAAGAGAACAGAAAGCTGTAATTTTTGAAATAATATATTAATATCAGAAAAATTAGATTCAAAATTAAAAATAATAATGCACAATGAAGATGAATCAATTAATCAAAATTACATTTAACACTTTTAGATATTGATGCACACAGGTTTGGGATGTAGCCTGGAGGTAGCAGATCCCTAGGTTTCATCCCCAGTATTGTGGGAAAAAAAGCAGAAACTGGTAGAATGGAAAGATAGAAAACTATAAAGAAAAACAAAAATAAATAAATGCAACTTCTTTCAAAATAAAAAAAAAATAAAGAAACTTCTGACCAGATAAATTATATTTAAAAAGATGAGAGAAGACATAAATTATCAATAGCAAGAACAAAAAAAGAGGCATCACTACAGATTCTAAACACATTTGTGACTGAATAAAAAACTTACAAACTTAGGAAATCAAATCCAGCCATTTAGAAACAGAATAATCTGTCATGATCATGTGGGATTTAAAACAGGAATGAATATTTGTACTTCAGCCAGCATTCTCACTACTATAATCCAACTGAACATCTGAACATCACAACTGAGAAGAAGGTAGATTTAGTTGCTACAGTTCTGGAGATTTCAGAGTTTCAGTACTTGTTAAGACTGGTCTGTGGAGCTCAGGGCATTGTGAGAAGAAGCAGAGAGAGGGAGAGAGCAAGGCTGTGCTCTCACGTTAAGGAGGCCAGAAGCAAGAAGGAGAATAGGGAGAGGAAGGACCATATATATATAATCCCCAAGGCCACACCCCTAGGGATTCTTCCTTAACTACCAAGCTCTACATCCAACATGGCTGCCTTGCCTGAATGAGGTCTAGGAGGACATTCTAAATCCAAACCGTCATAGTCTAGCATTTGAAAATTATCGATACACTTTATCTTGTTAACATTCTAGTAACAAAGTCCAATAGGATAACCTCACTTGAGAGCATTGAATATCCTTTCATGACAATGACTCCCTTCAAACTGACAAAAAGATGGAACTTACAAGACCTGATGAGGGCATTTATGAAAAAGCTACCGCTCACATTATATTCATGTTGAAAACCTGAGTGCTCTGAGCCTACAAATCATGAACACGGAAATAACATTCACGTTGATCCACTCCTACATCCCTGAATAAAGACATTTTTATCTCTTTCCAAACCAACAATTCTGTGTGTGTGTGTGTGTGTGTGTGTGTGTGTAAATCACACTCCAACACAATGGAAACTAGTGCAGGGGTGTAGAAGCCAGCTAAAGTGAATGTCATTTCCTTGTTTAATCACTAAGCAAAACAGGAGAAGGAGGAAGGGAGGAGGGAATGGGGTGGGAATTGGGAAAGGGCTAAATGAGTGATGTGTGCACATACGCCTCTACCATTTTGTATCTCATTAAAATGAACAATTACAATGCACCAATAAAAATAAATAAATATTATAAAATTTTAAATCCGAAAAAATAATCTAACAGATTGCAAGAACATTTAAAAAATAAAGCCAAACTGGTAAAAAAATAAATAAACAAATGAGAAATTATCATCTCGGTAGAAAATTTTGAGGCAGCTACTATCTACATGAAAGATATGGAATTTATATATGAAGTTAGCAATATTAAAAGATTAATTTTGGCATAAAAGCCTCAATTCTATTTCTTTTACTTTTTAATTTATTTTTATTTTTAATGTGCTTGTATTGGTGCATTATCATCTCACATCATAATGTAAATCATAAAGACAAGGACAAGTTCCTTGAAAATTGTAAAATGTGTCTAAGGAGAAAAATCAGAACCAATGAATAAATACAGCATGCTCATGGATCAAGAGACTCAGTTTTTTGTTTATGGTATATTTATTTATTTTATAGCAGAAGAGAATTTTATTTTTATATTTTATTGGTGCATTATAGTCTCACATTATATGTAGCATAATAAATATTTTGTATAATGTGTGTATCTCATAATATGCATAACATATGTATATTATATATTATTTACATAAGTGCATATGTGTATATTATGGGATATACACACAATGGACTTCTACTCAGTAATAAAGAATGACAAAATTATATACATATATTACTAAAGTGATAATCTTCTCTAGTCCAAATCAGAATGAGTTCTGGCATGAAAACTGATGATCTGATTATAAAGTTACTGAAAAAGCAAAGGCCGTCCTATATAAAAATATTTTTGAAAAGGAATCATGTTGGAAGACTTAATACTATTTGATTTCAGCATTTATTACATACAAGTGTTATAATATTGATTCAGGTTTAGACACAGTTCAATGAAATAAGAATGTCATATATATTCAAAATCAACTATGCTTCTGTTTAAAGATATAAGATTTTACTGTATCTTTAGGAAATGAAAATTTGTATAAGGATAAAAATAGAACTTCTATAAGTAAGAAACAAATAAGTAAAATTTGTGGATAGAAAGAATTGAGGAGGGAGAAATTATCCAGGAGAAAAAAATCACAGACAGTTAAGGAGATGGAAAACAGAAAATTAAGGTAAAAAGATATGGGTGACAGGTGTCTGGAAAAGGAGCAAGAGATTGGCTACAATCAGAATATTAAGAATTGTGGCTGAGAATATCTTTACAGGAAACAAACTGTCTTTAAAAGAATTGAGAAAAAAAATCAGAGGAAAATGATGGCAAAACTGGAAAGCAGAAAAGCAGCAAACCACAGAGGATATATATGTAGAACCTTCAATCCAAAGCTTGATAATATGAGTTCTATTGAAGCATACCATATTTATTTGCAAAAATTGACTATAATGTGCCTGAAAGCAAGTTTCAATAAGATTCAAAAGGCTGCAGTACTATAAAGCATGTTTTCTCACTGAAATTCAATTATGCCAGTCTATCAGTGTCCCAACAGGGACCCACCAGGAAACCAGGAGCATACTGAAAAACAGCTGATGTGAAAATAATTTAGAGAATATTGGATTTAAAGCACAAGTGGACAAAGTTTTTTTTTTTTTCCTCCATAAAGGGCCAGATAGTATACATTTCAGGTTCTGAGAAATATGCAGTCTCATGAAGTTGCAGCTACTCAGTAATTACAAATACAGAGTGGGATCGGTGGTCATAGATCACTTATAAATAAATAAATGAGCTGCCTGGGTTCCAATGAGATGTGTATACAGAAGGAGTCGAGGGCAGATTTTGGCGCACTGGCCAGTACTTGCTGATGCAGACTCCTGTCTGGCTATCTGGAGCTCTGAGGTCTTGGTTGTTTTAATAAATCTTTCCTTCCCTCCCAATGCTCATCTGAAAAATGGTACTAGGGCACGCCTTCACCTCAGGGTTTTTAAATGAGGTTAAAATGAGTTAAAATGGAAATACTTACTCCTGAGTATCTTTCCAAAGGGACTGAAATCAGAGCACTAGAGTGTTGTATGCATTTCCATGTTTCTAACAGCATAATTCAAGATAGCCAAATCATTGAGTCAATCTAGATGTTCATCCACAAGTGAGTGGATTACACAATTATGGGATATACACACAATGCAATTCTATTCAGCAATAAAGAATTACTTGCAACTAGAAAGATGCAAATCAAAACTACTCTGAGATGTCAACTAACCTTAATTAGAATGGCAATCATTAAAAACACAATAATAGTAAATGTTGGTTAGAACGTGGACAAGTAGGAACTCTGATACACTGTTGGTAGATTGCAAATTATTGCAACTACTTTGGAAATCAGCACGGAGAGTCCTCAGAAGAATGGGAATGAACCTACCATATGACCCAGCTGTACCACTGCAGCTGACTTTTAATCAGAGAATATCTGATGAAGTTTGGCCATGCTGCTTCAAATGTGATTTTGAATATCTTGATAAGTGCAAATAGATTAAAGCCCTCCTTCAATGATAAACATTTCCAAATGTATAAAAATCTTGATTTCTAATATTAGCACAGAACAGTTTCACAAATGTGTATTTAGTTTATAAAATTCAGTTTACTGTATTTACTTAATACAAAGTTAACAGAACAGTAAAATCATTCAAATTATATAATAAATTAAAATATGAATATTATACAATCATTTAATCACATACTTAGACCTCAACATCCAGTTGTATATTTATTCTTATAATGAAATATTTAAAAAGTCCTAATTCACATTTTTATACTTAGATTGTTTTACAATTTGTCATGTCATCTCAGATTGTTGTTTAATTAACTGTGAAAGTGAAGGTTTTATCTTAAATCTACATAAAATGTGTTTCACTCAACAACACATTACTATATTATCTATCCAATTGTACTAAAAGCAAATGATACTAATATGTAAACTTAAAAATGCTAAGGGGTCTTCTCCATAGTAATCAGGACATTAATATTTATCTGAAGATCTCAAATACAGATCATTAACCAAAAGAAATCATAAGAAAATTATTATCACATAGTCTAATGAACAGTATATAAAACTTTGTATTAAGATTAAGAATCATCTGAAGTATTTAAAAATCAACAAGTATTGAATGTTCAGAAACAACTCCTCTACTCTGTCCATCTTCCCTTTGTTGAATTATAAAATTATGCACAAAAAATCACTTATATTTGTGTAGACTACCGTCAAACAAATTGCACATAATTTAAAAATCTATGCAATTTAGAACAGTATTAAAAACATACAACACGGATAGGTAACCTTAATGAAAAGCGTGTAAGACTTGAAAAGCATGCTAGAAACTACACTGCATCAAAAACTTCAAGTTACTGATGGGTGAAATTAATGAAAATACAAATAGGGGAATACACACCTTAATTCATTTCCTATCACCATAATAGTACTCCTATCATGTTCTTTTTAGCCCAACACCAGCTAAAACTAATTTACCGAGATAGAGAAATCAGAACAGCAGATAGCAAGGGGAAGGTGCGAATTGACTACTTGTCATGAGGACACCTTGGAGATGAAAATAGTTGATATCTGCAGTGCTTGCTTATTTTGCATGTCATGTTATAAATGGAGTCCCCAAGATTCATATGTTGGAAACTCAGTCCCCAGTGTAACCATCCTAGGAAGCAGGGCCTTTAGAAAAGTTTAGGCTCCACCCTCATGAATAGATTAATGCTACTATGAAAAGGTCCGGGGGAGTGGTTTTGGTCTGTCTTGCCTTTGTGTTTTCTGCCATGAACAGATGCCTCCAGGGAGCCCTCCTCAGAGGACAGCACTTTGAACTCAGGCTTTTCAGCTTCCAAAGTTGTGAGAAATTTCTGTTTTTTATAAATCATGCAGCACAAAATGGACTAGGAAGGTATAAATTTGCAAAATATCGTTGAATTATATGTTCATGAACTGTTTTACCATAAGTAAAATACACCTTGGTTAAGAAGAAATAAAATGGTGAGAAATTCCCCCTTTTTCTCTTTTGGCATTAGTTGTATAGATCTACGAACATAGGTCAGGATTAGAAAGGTTTGTCATAGCCCCAGCCCCACATGGTGGCTCGCTCTTGTAATCCCAGTACTTAGGAGGCTGAGACCGGAGGATCTGGGTTTGCAGCCAGCCTCAGCTACTTAGTGAGGCTCTCTGCAACTTATTGAGTCCCTGTTTCAAAATAAAGAATAAAGGACTGGGGGTGTAGCTTGGAGGTAGAATGCCCCTGGATTCAATCCCCAGTACTGAAGAAAATGGTTTGTCATATTCCAGTTAATTCCATGGACTTTCGGAGCAAGAAAGAATAATGTAATTACTATCACTATATTTCTCAGAAATTTAAATAAATTTAAATATAATATTGTATTATTGTGTAAAACCTATCATTTACTCTCTGCATCTCTAATACAGATTTTTTTTTAATGTGGTACTGAGGATTGAGTCCAGGGGTATTTTAGTTTTACAATACACCCCCAGCCCTATTTTATTTTTGTTTTTTGAAACAAGGTGTCATTAGGTGGGAGACTCACTACTTGCTGAGGCTGTCCTTGAACCTGTTATCCTCCTGTTTCAGCCTCCCAAGTACTGGGATTACAAGTGTGCGTCACTACGCCCAGCTTCTAATATAGATTTTAAAGCGCCGAAATTGGAAATAAAAATCTACAATCTAGAACATACAGCAGTTTAATGAAGCTACTGAAAATACATCACAATTCAAAATCACCTGAAATCACATTTTAATGATCAATTTATAGATTAAACTAAAATAAGTTATTGTTAAAGAATTAATTGATTAAAATTTCAATAAGCTTAGAAGTATTTAGTCATCATAAATACGCCCATTTTATTAGTATCTAAGGGTAACAGAATTAATTTATGTATAACAGATGCAAGAAATTTTAATTACATTAGCATTGGAATTTAACTGGTAAGTTTTAACATGAGCAATTATTAATCTCAATCAAAATAAAGTTGGTAGATAGTGTCAATTAAGCAGGTCAGTGATGGTATTCTTTTATTAATGACAGTATCATTTTAGTTGTGATAAAATATCACATTAGAATTGCATTAACTCAAAGTTTTTAAATGATGTGAATTGTTTTTCAAGCTTTGATTAGGTCAGTAGACTAAGATGTATGATCATTAATATTACTAAGATTTTATGCTAAATAATTCTGAATTAATGCTTCATTTTAATGCCTATTACTTAGTCCTTAACTCCAGTTTCTAAATTTAGCACTAACAATGGATAATCTAAGAAATATTCATTTATCAAAACCATTTAAAAATATCTCATTCCTCAATAAATTAGAAAGGTAGAACTCTTTAGCCTGTAGAAAATTAAATATAAAAAGTTAGCTTTTAAATTTTGTATGCGAAGTTAATTTCAGCAGATATCTTTAAAGGGTCTCTCAATGCACTCTATATCATTTCTAATTAGTTCCACTGACATTGTGGCTTAAATAAGTAGGCAATAGTGTGGATTACATGACAGGTCCAAGTGTCCACCCTGAGATAAAATGCAGGACAGGCCTGTATTATAATCTCTTTCTCCAGGCCAAGAAAGTAACATCAATAGAAATATATCATTAAAATAGATGGAGAAGGGGAAAAAGGAAATCTTCTACATGGTTGGTGGGATTGCAAATTAGTGCAGACTTCATGGAGATCAGCGTGGAGATTCCTCAGAAAACTAGGAACGGATCCAGCATATGATCCAGCTGTATTACTCCTTGATCCTTCCACAAGAATTAAAGTCAGGATACCATAGTAATACATGATCATGGTAATAAATGTATACCCATGTTTATAGTAACACAATTCACAATAGCTAAATCATGTCACCAACCTAGGTGTCCATCAACAAATGAATGGATTATAAAATGATGGAATATACACACAATGGAATTCTGCTGAGCAATAAAGAAGAATAAAATTAAGTCATTTGCAGGAAAATGGATGGACCTGGAGAATATTATGTTAAGTGAGATTAAGACTAAATTACACCGAAAGCAAAGGGACATACATTTTCTCTCACTTGTGGAAGCTAGGGAATAAGGGAATACAAGAGGGACTTTAGATAATAGAGAAGAAATGCAGTGGGGTGAAGAAGGTGGTCCAGGGGAGGAGAATTAACAAAAGAGTCGCTTCATCAATGTTATGTGCATATGTGAGAATACCAATATTTGGGAGAGGGGAGGGACCCGGGCAGGAGTGGGTGGTGGGGGAAAGTAACCAAGGGATGAACTACATTATGATGTGAGACTACAATGCACCAATAAAAGTATTTTAAAATAATATAAGTAAATAAATAAACAAAATAATATTTTCCTTCCCTACCAACACATTCTATGCTAAGCTTCATAGCTGGGTATCATTGGAAGTCACCATAGAAGAAAGGGAGAACAAAAGAAGGACTGTCCCTTCAACTGCCACTTACTATTTTGAAAGGTTCCTTTTCTCAGGTTTAAATCTCACAGGTGACAAGGTAGTAATTAATTGATTCACAAGACTATCTCACCAATTCTGAATACTAGGACACCTTTTTAAAACAATCTTTACTTTCCAGGGTATCTGACTCAAATGGTTGAAGTTCTTCCCAATATTCCTACGTCTCTGCAGTCATGAAAACTAGGATTGCGGTATGTTGTAATTAGCAACCGAACTCAGTTATGAAATCTCTGTGGAAGGTATCTGAAAAAAAAAAAAACCTTCTAAGGAAAACTGTCAAAATTTACATGAGAAGTCCAAGGTGTGCATTGTTAATGCATCAACAATTTTCTATTCCAGTTGCTTGCTTGTTTGTTTTTGCAGCGATGGGGATCTAACACAGGGCCTCAAGCATGTCAGCCGATGGCTCCATCATTGAGTCACAGCCTCAGCCCTTTGGTTAATTTTTTTATTTAACAGAACTGATATCAGTTCCAGATGAAAATGAACAACAGATTGTTTTAAGTTTTTTTTTTTTTTTTTTTTTTTTTGCTGGAAGGATAACAAGTGCAGAAAATAGTAATAATAAATAGGAAGACATATAAAAAGGGTTTGTTGTAGTTTTAGACCAAAAAGATATTATAAAATATTATAAAACCAAAGTAGCCATCTTATACGTCAATAATAGATACATAAACTCAAAAATAGCATTTTCCATACAGAATAATTTAATATATTAAAAGCAAGCCATTTCAAATGAATTAGAATAAGGTTTTAATTATTGCTACATAAATAATTATGCTGACACATAAAAAAATCAATTTAGCTCATTTTATAGGTGAATTACAATATCTTGTTTTGGAACATGTAAAACCATGGAATGGCTACATCAAGCTAATGAACATATACATTAACTCATATGCTTATCTTCTTGTTGTGAAAACCCTTAAAAATTCATGCTCTTATTAGCAATTTTCAAGAATGCAGCACATTGTTGTTGATTACAGTCACACTGTGTTAACCACCACATCTATAAAATACCCTCATAGCAACATCTCGACTCATGGCTGACCAGCCGAACAACGGGGCACAGTTAACCTAGGTAGTCAAGTTGACAAATAAAATTAGCCATCACCACTTCGAAAACACTTGCATTCTTGGGAATTTGTGAGTCTATTACACAGTTAACTAAGGCACTGTGTGTTCTATAGATACGGGCACTTCATGGTGCAGATCCATTGACCTCCTCCTTTGCGTGCCTACGATCTTCACTTCTAGGAAGATGGTATGGTCAGACTTTAAAAATCTCACTTACTGAGCCGGGCGTGGTGGCGCACGCTTGTAATCCCAGCATTTGGGAGGCTGAGACCGGAGGATCCGGGTTTGCGGCCAGCCTCAGCTACCTAGTGAGGCAGTCCGCAACTTAGTGAGACTCGGTTTCAAAATAAAGAATAAAAAATAGGGCTGGGGGTATAGCTCAGAGGTAGAATGCCCCTGAGTTCAATCCCCAGTACCGCAAAAAAAAAAAAAAAAATCTCACTTACTATGTTAGTATCAGCAGTCCTGATAAAATTATTTGTATTTTCAGTAATGAATGTCAGCAACAAAATGAAAAGACTCTACTTGACTGTTGCAGTATGGTAATCCAACTATCAGACGATTCTTAACAGTCCTCACACTGGAATGAGACCAAAAATTAAATTAGCCCTATCAGCCAAGGACCTGCATCTATTTTATTGATGTAGATATCCTTTATAGGTATCTCACATCTGCGACATTGACTTGTAGCTTTGTGAATTACCTATTCTTTATTTTTCCCTCTAAGGCTAACTCTATCACATGTTAACTGGACCTTTCCAATCTTACCTGGCCTGGAATCATGCCTCTGTCTTGCATGATCATTGTTTTCCTTTTTCCTAAATTGGACTTTATCTCACTCAAGCAATCAAGCAATCAGCCATGTAGAATAGAGAGCCTTGCCACCTTTCTTAAAACACTTTTCAATTGGCCTCCATGAACACCACCTCTTGGTATTCCCCGGAGCACAGGACCCTTTACTCTCCAGTCTTCTTTGAGGATCTGTTATCATGCAGACCTCCAAAAGTGAGGTGTCTTGGAGCTCAGTCTTTGTACTGTTTCTCTATCTCTTCTCTTTTATTTATTTATTTATTTATTTATTTATTTATTTATTGCGGTACTAGGAATTGAACTCAGAGGCATTCTACCTCCAAGCTACATCCCCAGCCCTATTTTTTATTCTTTACTTTAAAACAGGGTCTCACTAAGTTGCGGAATGCCTTACTAGGTAGCTGAGGCTGGCCGCGAACCCGGATCCTCCAGTCTCAGCCTCCCAAATGCTGGGATTACAAACGTGGGCCACCAGGCCTGGCTTCTCTTCTCTTTTACTAGATAATATCGTATATTCTCATCACCTTAAATTTTAGATATAGATTAAATATATATGGTTCCTCCAATAGAAGGAAGGGTTTAGGAGCAAGTCTGTAACCTATTCTTTCTTTACCTGGGAAGCAGAAACAATATAAAACCTCATTCAGCCAGGTGTGGTGGCTCACACTTGGAATCCCAGCATTCGGGAGGCTGAGACCGGAGGATCCGGGTTCACGACCAGCCTCAGCTACCTAGTGAGGCACTCTGCAACTTAGTGAGACCTGGTTTCAAAATAAAGAATAAAAAATAGGGCTGGGGGTACAGCTTGAAGGGAGAATGCCCCTAAATTCAATCCCCAGTACCACAAAAATAAAATAAAACCTCAATCAAAGCTGAGCATGGTGGCATAGCCTGCAATCTCAGTACTTGGGAATGAGACAGGAAGATCACAGGTTCACAGCTAGCCTCAGCAGCTTTGCAAGGCCCTCTGCAACTTAGTGAGATCTCTTTCAAAATGGAAATATAGTTATGGGTATAGCTTAGAGGTAGAATGCCCCTGGGTTCAATTCTCAGTACCACAAAAAATAAAAATAAAAGAACACTGTAATCAAATATCTTTTTAAACCTACCAAAAGAGACCTCTTGGTAAAAGTACTAATATTATTTCCCAGAAGAACTATGATGGTAAGTCCTCATCTGTGATAAGCTTTAGACAGGATATAACTGTCCTGAAAAGATTATTTATTGTATAAGTTAGACCTTATATAGGGGAATTTCTGAATGATGAAAGTCAAGTAAACTATATAATTAACATGTATTAGATGGTGGGTTTGAGATGATTTCATAAGGAAATGTATCATAAGGAAAATGGCCTTTTTTTCCAAGAAAAATTAATCCACATCCCTTGCTCAAACACCTTGTCCATTAATTTGAGACTACAGTGCCTTCCAGTAGAGAAAACATAAGGCTATTATTGTGCTGGAAGTGATGTCAGCTGACTTCCGACTTCTTCAAGTGCAAGTGTGGTGATTAGCTGAGACTCTTCTACCAGAAGTAAAGTTTAATGCTAAGTAATCTCTGTGAGTTTCTTGAGTCTAATTTAACAAGTTAGTACAAATGCATCACTCTTGAATTTACTTTCCACTTAAGATACCTTCATCAAGAGTACAGAACCAATAGCCTAATTAATTGGAGTAACTAATGTCCCTGTTTGATTTAGCATTTTAAAGGAATTTTAAACTCAATGGCAGATCTTCCTCTAGTTTTTCTCATCTTCAACAAATCTCCCTTCAACTCATCTTTCACTGGGATAACCATTTTGAAGTCCTGGGCTTAATCTCCATTTGCCGTACTCATAAAGTACCATACTATCTAGTCTGAAGCTTTGCTCTTGCTTTCTACCTGATTTCCTGCTGTTTCCCTTCCCCTGTAAAGTATTGGTTACATGACAGCCATTGGATCTTGTCACCCATAGGTCCAAATCCCCTCAATAGCTTCCCAGATCAGTCAGAATAATCCTGGGATGCATGTGTCCTGCTCGGCACCTGAGAGGGTTCCCTGGCGACTCCATTTCCTACTGTATTCTTACTCATCCATGCGATCCCTTAGTTCTGGAAATGCTGAACCCCAAAGTCCAATGAACACACTTTGAGGGCTCACACCTCAACGGCTGCACCTGACATTCCCCAAGCACCACATGGCCCACTGCCTTACTCCCACCAGGTGCCTGCCAGCCCATCCCTTCACGACTGAGGCCTCACCAGATCACCTTTGTACAATAGCAGTCTGTGCTCCCCAGTCAGTATTCTCGTCACTCGCTTTTATTTTCATAGCATTTTCCACTGGGAGGAACAGAATGTATTCATTGTTTGATGAATGTAAGTTCCTTAGGAACAAAGACCATGTCTCTTTTATTTCACTGCCAAATCCTCAGCTATATGAACACCTATTTCACAAAAAATTATTTTATATGAGTTTCCATGAATATTCATGATGACAAGGAATTAGGCTGAGTGTGTCCAGATAACCTTAGCTTAGTGGAGACCCACTCTGGTGTTCCCTCACCTTTTATACCCAGCTACTCATACCGCCCACCCAGGCATCTACGCCTAAGCCTCATTTTTCAAAATAGACTACTCAGCCTATCATAGCTTCTGGCTCAGATCCTGATACCTCATAGATCTGGGGTAGTAAACCCTTCACAGCTTCTTGATTTAATGTTGCAATAAGAATCATTCCCTGTACAGATTCTCAGGTATGACCCCAGGTGAGAGGGGTGATCTCAGAACCAGCTTTGGACTTTTCCTTCTGTTTTTGTTTATTTTTAGAGGAAATAAAAATGCTTGTTTGATACCATCACATGTTTCAGGAGGAAGGTAAATTTGTATTTTTAATCATTCCAACCAGAAGTCAAAAGAAGAGATGATAGATAGATTTCATACATAAAATGTTATATATTTTATATATAAAGAAATGTTTGTCAAGCTGGGCGTGGTGGCGCACGATTGTAATCCCAGCATTTGGGAGGCTGAGACTGGAGGATCTGGGTTCGTGGCCAGCCTCAGCTACCTAGTAAGGCACTCTGCAATTTAGTGAGACTCGGTTTCAAAATAAAGAATAAAAAATAGGGCACACACACACAAAAAAAGAAATGTTTGTCGATGACATTTTTCTCTCCTATCAGCCAAGTAGGAGTTCATACTGTATCTCCTGAGTAGATGCAAGTGAGAGGAATAGCAATATCGATTTCCAGGCTATATTCCTCTGAAATCTTGTTGGGTTAAGTTAACCAAGTAAGGCACCTTTCTCCTCATTGATTTAGGTAAATGTTAAAATCATGCACAGTCCAGGTGATCATTTGACTGATAATGTATTTAATTATAAAGTTACTATGTGACTATTTCTTATAGTTGTTTCTTATTATTAATTTTTCTGAATATTAGAAAAAAATGAACTGCATTGTTGCACATTTTTAAACTTGATAAAGTGCCTGCCAATGCAGATTATCTCCTCACATTCCATTGCTTTGCTAGCATCAGTCTTATATAGAATTTCTTTTGTGTCCTTCACAATATAACTTTTCTTATCATTATTTTCCTATATTTTTCTTTTGTCTATATTTTAAAGGTATATTCCAACTTTTTCTTCCATATAAAGTATTTAATATTTTTAGCAATGGCTTTAATTGAAATATAAAATTATCACATAAATAAAATTCACCCATTTAGTGTCTACAATCCAGAAGTGTTTTATTATATTCACAGTTATATAACCATTACAACTATCTTAATTTATAATATTTAGTCATTGCCAAATAGAAACTCTGTACTTATTATGAGCCACATACCATTCCCTTTGCTCCTCCTGAGTCCCTCAAAAGCAATAATACACTTTATGTGTCTTGACTACTTGGGATATTTCCTTTAAGTGGAACAAAGCATGTGATCTTCATGAGTAGTTTATTTCATTTAGCAGAACGTGCTCAAGGTTCACCTGTGTTGCAGCATATATTATCAGTAATTCATTCCTCTTTATTGAAGACCTATATTCATTCGAATAGATGGCTTATTCATATATGAACACATATGGCTTATTCATTCATCAATCAATGTAGATGGATTATTCGATATTTTGGCTATTATAAAAAAGCTGCTATGAATATTATGCATATTGTGCATGTGTGTGTGCACATATTTCAAATTATCTTGGGTTTTCACCCAAGAGAGGAATTGCTGAATCTTATGGTAATGATATGGCTAACATTTTAGAAACTGTCAAATGGTTTTTAAAAGTGACTGTGGCATTTTTATAATCCTAGTGACAACATGTGGGGGATCCAATTTCCACACATCTTCATCAACACTTGTTATTGTCCATGATTTTTATGTTAGTTACCTAGGTGTATATGAAATATACACTCAGATTGGATTTGCATTTCCCATATGACAAAGGATGTTAAATATCTTTTAATGGGTATATTAAACATCATGTATTCCTTTTGGAGAAATATCTATTCAAGTTATTTATTGTTATTTATTTTTTATTCATATTTATTTATTTAGTGTACTATTTATTTAGTTAGTTGTTAGTGGTACTTTTGATTGAACCCAGGAATATTCTATCCCTGAGCTACTTCCTCAGCCCTATATTATCTTTTCTTTTTTTTTTAATTTATTTTTATTGTAGTAATTCATGCAATATAACAAACATCTTTGTTAAGTACAAGTTGTTAATAACATATTTGCACACAATTCTCATTTGACCCCTTCCCCAATTCCCACCCCGCTCCCTCGCCCTCCCTCCCCCTCACATTCAGTTCAGTGAGTGACCTTGATATGGTATTATCTTTTCTTTTGAAGCAGGGTTTCACAAAGCTGCTGAGAGGCTCGCTAAGTTGCTGAGGCTGACCTCGAACCTGCTCTTCTCCTATCTCAGCCTCCCACATACTGGGAT
The DNA here is from genome assembly GCA_004027655.1 of Graphiurus murinus. Taxonomy (NCBI): domain Eukaryota; kingdom Metazoa; phylum Chordata; class Mammalia; order Rodentia; family Gliridae; genus Graphiurus; species Graphiurus murinus. Next base: position 109,173 of record PVLC010001900.1, on the reverse strand, counting down.
TACTGGCATGTACTACCATGCCCTGCTGTGGGTCATTTTTTTGCTTAGATAATTTATTATTTCTTTTCTCATTTCCTCCCTTGATTCTTTTTGAAATTAATGATGAATGTCCGAACCTCTGGAACCCTCATGACTAAATTTATCTCTTTCTTAGTGAGTATCTGCAAGTATTTCTTTTTTTTTTTTTCACTCATCAGCTTTATTGCAATGATGGTATCACAAACTTTCACATACTTCAAACTCATCAAATTGTCTTTCATTAAAAGAGATAAAATGTGTCTTTCTTCATTGTGTGCTTGAGAGCTTGCCTCAGCTCACTAGCTATTTCAGAGGCATCCATTACGCTACCCAGCCTATTCACAGAACAAATTATTTCAGTGACCATCAATCACAGTTCTGATTTCCAAGAATGTAGATTCATTCTCACAGAACATTTTATTTTCTGTAAGGTTTCTCTCAACTGTCTTGAACGGTATTGATTATACTTACTGAAAAACTCTCTCCGTTTTTCCAAAAATTTACTCCATTTCCTCTCTTATTTTGAATTGATGAGGTCTACATGGGTCAGTAATGTTTAGTGATCTCTTTCTTAGTCCATAGAAAGAATCTCCGAGCTTTCATACTAAATGTAGATTCTATCTAGCGGACCTCAGAGTTTCATGATTGGAAAGGATCCATGGGCATGTGCCTGTGCTTCCTAGAAGGATTTCCTGTTACATCCACATCAATCTTTCTTGGGAGTTGGGGAATGAGCCTTGAGTCTCCCAATTCCAGTAGAAATTGTTTCTCAAAAAAGGCTCAAAGTAGTCTGGCATGGTGGGACACGCTTGTAATCCCATCATTTGGGAGGCTGAGACTGGAGGATCCGGGTTCGTGACCAGCCTCAGCTACCTAGTGAGGCCCTCCACAACTTAGTGAGACCCTGTTTCAAAATAAAGAATAAAAAATAGGGCTGGGGGTGTAGCCCAGAGGTAGAATGCCCCTGAGTTCAATCCCCAGTACAGCAAAAACAAACAAACAAAAAACAAAACAAAATAAAAAAAGGCTCAAAGTATTAACCCATTAGTGTTCTGTGGATGAACAAAATAATTAGTGCCACCTTTAATAAATTCCCATATTGGCTTTTTGTGATTATTCTGTTTCTCACTGGCTCTAATTTTTATGTTATCCAAAAGTGAGCTGCACATGAAACTTTTAGGAACACCCATTGTGTTAGATAGTGCCAATCTGATTCCTTATGCTTCACCTGGAGCTAGATGTTATTGTTTATAATTCTGTTTTTGATACTATGCTGTATATATAGCACACATGGTTTTTTTATTTACTTTTGTTTCTTTTTATATTTCAATTAAATTATGGGAAAATGGATCCATAATTATGTTCAGAAAGGCAAGTTGAACTAAAGGCTAAAATAAGAGATTTTTAAGTTACAGTTGATCTCAAAAAGATTAAAATGTGGCTGATGTGAAATATAGTTTTTAAGATTATCATGAGGCAATGCTAAACCATAATTTACAAAATGCCACTAGTATTTTGGGGCTCTGGTATAACTTGACATCCCATATCTTTCCATATCTTTTGTAAATATATTTTTCTTGGACCCACATACCTTTTATTTTTATATATTTTTATTGGTGCATTGTAGTTTCATATCATAATGTAGTTCTGAATGCTAAGGATATACATGCACACAGAACTTGGTGATAAGGGAAATGGACTTTTGCACATTACAAGATAAATACAATGTAAAAAGGAAAGAAAACTTGGGCAAATATAAAATAATGTTCTAAGTAATAACCTTGGCTATCTTATTGGTATCTGAGTGTTGCATATTAAAACGCTCATCATTATCTTCTTTATAAACTTTGTAAAACAGTAAACACTCAAAGTTGCTAGCATAGCTTATAGATATGTGGTTCCCAGTGTAAAGCATTAGTGTACATACATTGAATACAGAGAAGAAGAGAGACAACTCTAGTTAAAAGATTTCAAATAGCCAGGCATGGTGGCTCATGCTTATAATCTCAGTATTTAGGAGGCTGAGATAGGAGGATCGCAGGTTCATGGACAACCACGATTTACTGAGAACCTGTTACAATTAAAGCTGGGGGTGTAGCTGGGAGGTAGAATGCCCCTGGGTTCAATCCCCAGTTCTGCAAAAGGAAAAAAAAATCAAGTGGCACTACTTTTCAAAGTTTTGGTTTTTTTATTTAACTCTGCCTCAATGTATTGGTTTTTACTATAAATTGTCTCATGAGGTAGATTGATCACACTGAGAAAGCACATTTTAAACCATAGACAGGCTTTGTAAATTACTATGTCAGTATTGTTTATGACCATTATAATTTAGCATAGATGTGATTCATTTTTAATAGTATAAAGCACTTAGAAATTTTCCAGGAAAATTGTGAATTTTCTGTGTGTGTTAAACACTGTTATTATCTCTTTATTATTCTGTCAAATTATATTCCCTTTTGATGCCTACTGACCATGTTACCTACAATTTATCTTATTCTTCCAGAGCAAAGAGATAAAAGACATTTGCTAGGGAAAATTATATAAGTCATCTTGTACTTTTTTCATGTAAATTCTCGGGGCATTTAGCAAAAAATAGCTTTTTATTACAGTTCTGTATATGAAGATATTTTATTTCAAACATCAAATGCAGGGGTATTTCATTTCTTTTCTTTGTGTGTTTAAAATGTAACTGATAACTAAACTCGGTGGCACACACCTGTAATCTCATTACTTGGGGGACTGAGACAGGAAGATTGCAAGTTCAAGGCCAGTCTCAGCAATGTAGCAATACCTTCAACTTAACAAGACTGATTCAAAATGAAAAAAATAAAATAGGGTTGAGGATCTAGCTCAGAGTTAAAATGGTCCTCGGTTCAATTCCCAGTACCAGAATAAAATAAAATGCAAGATATGTATGCAGTAAAAAGAAAAAAAAATTATGAGCACATACATAAAATGTTTTAATATACTGCTATAATTTAGTGACTAATCCTGATTTTTATATAATAATGGACATAATTTATTTAGAAACAAATTAGTTTCATGTAAAGTAACCAAAGAGTGTTAATGATCAAAATATCTGATAATCTGACAGATTGTTTTACAGTTTTAATCAGAAACATAACTAAATACTCTTTACAATTAGACATTATTACAAATAATCTGCCTTTGAAAATTTTATTGTGAAATAATTCCTTTTAATTTATAAAAGGACATCTTCTACAAAATGAAGGTAGTACTGCCACTACTTTTGTCATTGTTGTTAATGAAAGCTCATATTTATTAAATACTTTTCTTTTACTACTGTGCTGGGCAGCTTCTATACCCCAATGAATACTCATAGTAACCCTAGGAAATAAGTGCAGCTTCTGTCCTGTTTTTGACGACAAGACACTGACAGGTTACGCAATTTGCCCAAGATCACACATGTATTAAGTGTTGGAGGCTGGAAATGAACATAGAAATTGTCAAGGAAGGGTTACTGATATTGCCTTAATATGCAACCCTGTTAGAGCCCATCTCAGTCTGCCCTTCCTTTAGTCCATATACATATTTCTACCAGCTCACATTTCATCCAGGTATCTTAGGGGATTCCAGCGTGGATCAATTTTGAAAACTAAAACCCCAGCAGGGATAATATATCATGTACATCCTAGCTGCTCACAGCAACTAAGGTGGCTTGCCCTCGAATTACATAATGCCGCACAAGCCACTGGTAATCTGAAAGCCACCCTGGGGAGAATGTCCAATTGACCGATTACGGTGGCTTGAAAATCACACTCCTGTAACATTTGTCATAATTTCTAACAACACAAATCATATTTGTTGTGAAGTTAGTGTTCGTGTTCCCTAGTCACTTCTAGGAGTTCACGAGACACTGATCCTAATTATGACTATTCATTACTTTGTGTCCCTATAATATAGAAAACATTTTATTGGTCTTCATCGAATGAACTGAATTTAAGCTTTTGTGAATGGTTTGCTTGAGGCAGACACATTGGCATTCAAGAAGCAGTATTCTCTCTCCACATCTGGCAAAACCAACAACCAATCTCAGCCTCTGGCTGGACACAACTGTTAGAAATGTATTTTCCTTGGGCAAGTTACTAACTTGATTAGCATAATGAATATTAAGGAGGCTCACTGAAAGACTTAAAGGTGATATGGCGACATGATTAGCTAAAATGTTTTGAGAGACTTCTCACCCTAGGTGAAAAGAATAGCAGCAGAATTTAGAGAGATTGACTACATTCACCAATATGAATGGTGCCTTATAAATGGGCATTCTGTTATTGTCCTTGGCTCTGGTAGATACTAGTTTGGTCACTATCTTCTGTCCCCATCCCTGCAGTAAAGGCTGTATATTTTATGTACATTTTTAAGTATTGCCACACTCCTGCAAGTTACTAAGTTCTATCAGTCAGGGCAGGTTGTTATGTGTAGTAAGAAAAAAAAAATCCTAACATCTCAGCAGCTAAAAATAATAATGGTTTATTTAATACTCACTTTACTATCTTTACCAGTCATTTGAGGAACATTCTCCCACTTATCTTCACTAAAATGGTGTTGAAAGAATAGACCTCTTCTGAATTAGTTTCCTAGAGCTTCTATCAAAGTGAACTGCAGCCAAATATTGTGGCACATGCCTATAATCCCAGTTCTTTGGAGGCTGAGACAGGAGGTTTGCAGGTTCAAGGCCAGCAGCATGGACACTTAGAGAGACTCTTTCTTTTCCTTCCTTCCTTCCTTCCTTCCTTCCTTCTTTCCTTCCTTCCTTCCTTCCTTCCTTTCTTCCTTGCATTCTTCCCTCCTTCCTCTTTCATTTGTGGTCCTGAGCTACACTCCCAGCCCAATCAATTTAATTTTTTTATTTTGCAACAGGATATATATATATATATATATATATATATATGCTTATATATATATATATAAGCATATATGCTTATATATATACACACACGTGTGTGTGTGTGTGTGTGTGTGTGTGTCTGTGTGTGTGTGTGTACAGATACTGGAACACGTCTATATATATATATATATATATATATATATGTTTGTATCTGTACCAATCTCTTCAATATTTCTGTTCTATGCTGTAAATAACATTCACATTTAATCTATCAAGCACTTATTATAGAAGTTAACAGTGGCCATACCTGAATTCATCAATCAACCTTTCTTTAGTTGGGAATTTTGTTTTACCACTAGAAATTGTTAGAGTGAGTTGTTCTGGACATATGGGATCTATTTAAATCACTTAGATGTCATTATTTTTCTCAAGTTGCATATTTCTTCCAAAAATTTTACTTTGATGTTTATAGTTTTCTTATGTCCTACACTAAGTCTATTTCAGAGAATTTATATTTTTGTGTCAGTTCATTTATGCTGAGTCCTGAGAATACTTCAAGTGACAATTTTTCTTGGTGGTAGAATCTACATACAATATGGGGCAAGTTCTATGGTCTGGGGGGGCTATCAAAATACCTATCTTATTTTTGCCTTTTTGTACTGGGGATTGAATCCAGAGTCATTCTACCTCCAAGCAATATTCCCAGCTGATCATCTTCATCATCATCATCATGATTATTATTACTATTATAATTATTTATTATTATTGAAACAGGGTCTCACTAAGTTGCTAAAGTTGGTCTCAAACCTGCAATCCTACTGTCTTAGCTTCCCAAGCACTGGGATTACAGATGTGAGCCACCATCCTCAGCCCTGTTATTTTTTTTTTTTTTTTTTTTGGTACTGGGGATTGAACTCAGGGGCATTCTACCTCCGAGCTACACCCCCAGCCCTATTTTTAATCTTTATTTTGAAACTGAGTCTCACTAATTTGCGGAGTGCCTCACTAGGTAGCTGGAGGCTGGCCTCGAACCCGGATCCTCCCGTCTCAGCCTCCTGAATGCTGGGATTACAAGCGTGCGCCACCACGCCCGGCTTCCTGTTCTATTTTTGTTGCACCTCCCGGTTTCCAAACTCTTTCTTTTTTGCGGTACTGGGGATTGAACTCAGGAGACTTCTACCTCTGAGCTATACCCCCAGACCTATTTTTTATTCTTTATTTTGAAACAGGGTCTCACTAAGTTGTGGAGTGACTCACTAAGGAGCTGAGGCTGGCCTCGAACCTGGATCCTCCTGTCTCAGCCTCCCAAATACTGGGATTACAAGCGTGCGCCACCATGCCCGGCTCTCCAGACTCTTTATAATTTTTCTTAGTCTCAGCTGCCATAGCTTCTCCACAGTGTCTTGGGAATAAGCAAGATCAGACACGTACAGAATGGACTGTCTTTGATCTTCCTTTTTTGCAAATCTCTGTGGGTCAAAGTCTTCCTAAGACCTAAAACTTTCTATCCCCTCTGCTGTGTTTCCCAATACTAGTATTTAGTCTCCAGACCCTTGTCCATCCTGCAGAAGAGAAAACAAAGTCCAAAACCAGCTTCTCCCATGAAAACTGCAGAAAGGAGTTCAAAACGTCACTTATTTCCAGAAACTCCTAAACCTCAGCCAAACTTTAGCCAGAAGATGAGAGAAACTGGATTTCAGAGAAAAAGAAAGGATGTCTCATTCCTGCCCATAATGCTCATCATGAGCCCCCTACGGTCCTCCTCCTCCTCATCATCATCATTATTATTATTATTATTATTATTATTATTATTATTATTACTATTATTATTACTATTACTATTATTAGTCTACATTATCAGAAGGTAATTTTTTCACTAGGGCAGTATAGCATAGTTGTAAGAATTCAGTCTCCACAGGGCATGGTGGCGTACACCTGTAATTCTATTACTTGGGAGGCTGAGGCAGGAGAATCACAGACTCAAGGCCAGCCACAGCAACTTAGTGAAACCTTGTTTCAAACTAAAATAAATAAAAAATAAAAAGGGCTAGGGGTATAGCTGAGAAGACAGAATGCCTCTGGGTTCAATACCGAGTACCAAAATTTTTTTAAAAAATGGAATTCAGTCTCTATCACAGGATTAGATGAATTCAGTTTCAAGTTCATCCACCTACATTTGTGTGATTTATACGTCATAATTTAAACCCTGCACTTCAGTTTCTTCATGAAAAGGCAGCTCATAGTACTTATTACTCAGTCTCCTAGGGAAGACCATACAATAAAAAGCAGATTCTAAACTTACAACTGTGTATGTAAACATATAGATTTATTACTGAAGGCAAATTTAAGCGTGTAGCTTAGTAAAAGACAGATGACCATTAGATCTCAGAGTCATGCACATTTGCCGGCAAAACAATTTCCTCATTCTGAACAATACCCAAAAGGAAAAATGAAAGTAGAGTCGAGTTGTGCACACATGGTGAGTTTTCCCAAATGTACCAGTTGACTTAGTTGTCCGTTTTCCTATGGGTGGATAGAAGAGGGTGCAGCAGTCCAAAGTTGCTTAACAGAAAACTTGCCTCGTGAAAACAAGACAAAGGAGGAAATTTGTCTTCCCCTGAGCATCGGTTTGAAACAGGTTTTGATCTGAGAATACTTGTGCCTAATAATTATTTCTGCTGTGCATGGTGGCACATACGCACAACCCCAGTACTTGGAAGACTGAGACAGGAGGATCACAAGTTTGAGGTAAGCCTCAGCAACTCAGCGAGAACTTCAGCAGCTTAGTGTGACCGTGTTTCAAAATAAAGAGTAAAGTAGGGCTGGGGATGTAGCTCAGAGGTAGAATGCCCCTTAGGTGAGTCCTCAGTAACAAAAAATAATAGTAATAGTTATTATTATTCCTGTTGTAAAAGGGGAGTCTGTGCACCTCCAACCTCAGGTAGAGGCAGCTTCCTTTATGCACAGTGTAGGACCTTTGGCTACCTTCCTGAATGCCTGCTGAACACATTAGATCCAATCCTTCCAGGTCATTACTGAGATCAATACCACAGACATCCCAATTACAATCTACTCCTTTCCTTATCCAAAATCTTGACTAGCAGCAAAGTACAGTGAACTCAGAAACCAACACTAAGATAAAATGCATAAGCACAATGCATACGTTCCAATTAAAATTTTCAACTGAGCTGTGCCCCAGTTTTAATTCCAAAAAATTATAAAAATCCCAGGTAGAAATTAAAGGTAAAGTATTTACAACATTTTCAAATTAAAATGCAGACATAAGGATTCCAAAGGAATTAAAATCTATTATCTTGTTTTTAGAAGTTAAAAAGATAAAATGCAAGAAATCTAACATCATCATCATTATTGTTATTATTTTTTAGCTAAGAATTGAACCCAAGGGTCATTCTGTCTCTAAGCTACAATTCTGCACTTTTTATTTTGAAACAGGGTTTCCCTAAGTTCCTGAGAATCTTCTAGTTGCAAAACTGGACTAGAACCTGTGATCCTCCTATCCCAATCTCCCAAGTTGTGTGTGTGTGTGTGTGTGTGTGTGTGTGTGTGTGTGTGTGTGTGTGTTACTTGGAATTTAACCCAGGAGCATTCTACCTCTGAGTTACACCCCAGCCCTATTTTATTTTGAAACAAAGTCTAAGTTACTGAGGTCCTCACTAAATTGCTGAGGCTAACCTTGAACCCGTGATCCTCCTGTCTCCTCCTCCCAAGTACTGGGATTAAAGGTTTGCACCACTATAAATAAATAAATAAATAAATAAATAAATAAATAAATAAATAAACAAACAAACAAATCTCCTAAACTCTTCTTCCTCCCTTTCACCTCACTCATAGGTGTTCTTTTTCCTTGACTTCCTGGAGTTGTAACCCTCCATAGCCTTCACAAAATAATCATTATCCCTATAACAGTTATCTCAGATAAATTTACACTCCCAGAATCCAGTACTTAGTTTTGCCTAAATCTATAGCACAAACCTAATGGAGGGAGAGTGTGCAAAGATAATCTTCATGGAGTTGCTCTGGCCAGAGCCACTGTCAGTCCATCCCTGTCATTCAGACCCCGACTCTCTAAACCTTGCCTTTGTTTAGAAGCACTAATTGTGAAATACTGTTTTGTTTTTGTTGTTGTTGTATGTAGTTGTTAAAATCTGAGTGGGAAATTTGCTTTACGTACCTATATCCTATCTTATACTCTGGCATTGAAGTGCTTCTTAGCTTCTTGAAAGACTGGACAATTCCAATTACTAGGGCACCAGTCAATGGGCAGTGATTTCGAGGGGTCTTTCTTTTAGACTCAGAAGTGGTCACTGCTGTTATCCCTGATGTCAGTTTTCCTGCCCTAATATCCCACTGCAGTCAGCACCTGTCTGAGATAGTATCTACTGCTTTTCCAACAAGCCTTCCTCTCCTGGGTCACAATGTCTCATTAAATTACTTCTTATTACAGTACAATTTCAAGTTGATGCAACCTACCTCCTGGTAATTGGTTCCTCCTTCATCCCTTATTTGTTCTACTTGGAAAAATCACTTTCAGATTCTGGATCAAGAGCTGCTCCTTGATGCTTTTGAAACTTGTACCAAAGGGGACCTAGTAAGAACTGACTCCTTTGCATGTTCTCTTTAAGACACATTTTTATTCACTTTCTGAATGTTCCAAGCATTGAATTCAGAACATTACTGTATGTTGCTTTTTTTCCACAATGATGATGAAATGCATCTCTCATGAAATCTTGATTCTTTTGCCGTCCTGTTATTCCTTTCAGGATGTTTAAGCTGGATTCCCAAGAATCCTTATTTTTAACTTTGTTTCCTTCCTTCTCCTAGTATATGTAGATTTTAAGTTTTACTTTTCTTCATTTTTTTTGGTACTGAATATTAAACCCAGGTTATTGGTTATTCTACCTCTGATTCATACCCCCAGCCCTATTTTTTTTTTTTTTTTTGAAACAAGGCCTCACTAAGTTGCCTAGGCTAGCCTCGAACCTGTGATATTCCTGACTCAGCTTCCCAAGTACTGGGATTCTAGGCATATGCCAACTTACCATGTTTATAAGTGTTTTTTTAATTTAGGCATAATAGTCACATATATTTGCTGCATACATGTGATGCAGACACAATGGAAGTATTAGCTTTAATTGAATAATTGAATCAGGAGCATTTTTATTTTTATTTTTTTACATTTTAAATCCCTATATTTCTTTCTTTTCTCCTCATATTCTTTATACTTTGTCCTCACAATAAAGTGATTCTAGGTCTTCCAAATAGTTGTGGGTAGTACCTTGCTCAAACAAACCTTGTCTTCCTTCTTTTCTGTGAATTAGTCATCCCTTCACAACCTGACACATTTGGGCCTGGACACAATTCACCTTTGTCATCTCTTTCTTTCCCTTTCATAAAGATGTTTCAACTAGAATGCAATTCACACACTGTGGGGTGTGTGTGTGTGTGTGTGTGTGTGTGTGTGTGTGTGTGTGCAAATTCTATAAGTATATTGGCCAGCTTATTGAGGGCAAGAATATATGTCCTGCTTTCATTTTTTGAAATTACCTAATAAGATCTTGGCTCTTTTTTCACAGGTATTCCCAAATTTCCTTCTTAAATCTACACAGATAATTTTTGATAAATACTTGGTGAAGGTATCACATCTTTAAACAGTAGTCCTCCACTCTTTAGAAGGCCTTCCATTTTATAAGGATGTCCAGACTTCTGATTTCTTTGGAGAAATTGCTCCCATTTGTTTTCTGTGAATGCTGTTATGTTTCTTGGAGTCATAAATAAGCTAGATAAGGTTTCTGCCCTCTAATAAATAAAATATATCTTTTACTTAAGCAATAAAACTATAGGAGTTTCTCTTCCCTGCATCTGCACTGTCTCCTCTGTCCTGCAATGCCACATTACTTTTTTCTCTTCAAATCTCTTATGTCTGTGTTTTAGAATCTCCACTTTTTGCTGAGGAATTTCTCTCCTCAGCACTTCTTCCATTGCTTCCATCACTTACATTGCTCCTGTTTTTCTGTTCTGATAGCATGCATACTTTTCAAATTATTTGTTAATCTACATAATTTATTTCCATTGTTCCTCTAATACCCAGATGATGTATAGTAAGGGACTCACTTCTTTGTATTCATATATTACATTTAAGCTGGTGAATGCCATTGAAATTGCAAAAACTGGAGGACTTAAAGCTGCAATAATTAAATCCCCAGACTCTACACTGTGGGGTGGTTGTGGTGGTTCTGGTGGTGGTGGTGGTGGTGGTGGTGGTGGTGGTGGTGGTGGTGGTGTGTATGTGTGAAAGAGAGAGAGAGAGAGAGAGAGACCATTGGCCAAAACTCTGGTCTCCCCCTGGGTTTCTCGCCTTCTTCATTATATTCTGAAATGTTTAGAACACTTTCTTGTTGGACCCAGCAGGCTTCAAGGTTCTGGTATGCACTGCTCAGTCTCACACAAAGTTCAGCCCCAGCACTCTCTGGATGACTGTGGCCTTTAGTGAGGACACAGTGAGTAACCCTAAAGGGAATGCCAGTCCCTTATGGGAAAAAAAATGTAAAAGTAAAATAAACACCATAAACTGAGATTGCCACATCAAGTAAAGAAGCAGTGTGGCCAATTCAAATCATTTTATTCAGGCCACAGCAGTTGAAAGCCAGTATCTTAATAACAAATCTCCACTTGGCCTACTACGGGCCTCCACAAATCATCCAGGCCAAAATGCCTGCCTTGACCCTGAAATCCAAGCATGCATATTTACCGTGCTTGGCCCAATCATGGCCAGAGATCCCAACAGGTCAGAGTCCCCCTCGGCTATGGCATCCTATTGTTCCACCATATTAATGCAATTGTTTTCCAAGTACTAGTATTTTATTTTTTAAGCACTTCTATTTTAAGAAGCATAAGCCATAAACCAAATTTTAAAGTAAAAAAAAAAAATGATTTCAGAGTAAAAGTATTACACAGTCATGTTTAGGTTATTTCACAGTGTGTACCTAAAACTCATTGTTAAAAATGAAATTAATCTGTACAACAACATTGCTAACTAAAATGATTATCCTCATTGAATCTGGTTTTGGAATAAGGTCTATCCGTAAGCATAGACAAGGCTCTTTTGAAAAGTCTGGAGACCTGAACTTTTTTCAGCTTCAAAATCAGCTGAAGCCTTAGAAAACTTTCAGAACAAATATTGCTGGAAGTCTTTCATAGATTCCAAATAAAGCAGACAAGAGAACTCTATTGCAGAAATTGGTATTTCTGACCTGACTTTTTGAGCACCTATGTTGAACCCATGAAAAGTAAGCCTCTGGAGGCACTCCACAACTTAGTGAGACCCTGTTTCAAAAAAATAAAGAATAAAAAATAGGGCTGGGGGTATAGCTCGGAGGTAGAATGCCCCTGAGTTCAATCCCCAGTACCGCAAAAAAAAAAAAAAAAAAAAAGAAAATTAAGCCTCTGGAATATTCCTGCTCCTTATTTGTCTTCAGAGTTGCTATGGTAATCTTCAAAACTCTAATTTTAATCCTAGTGTGTAGCCTGTCATTATACAAATTATCAAATTTGAGGCTGTACACCCCTCAGCCTGAATCACTGGCTTAACACCCAAAATAAAACTTTGCAACAGATACTTAGATTTATGAAGACAAGATCAAGTCCCTTAGTGACAGCGTTAATAACTGGGCTGCTGATACACCTATGCATAATCTATTCTCATCCATAGGTAATCTACACTATAAACCTGGTTTCATTTCTTTATTCATGATTTACCTCATATATGGTTTGAATGTGTTCTCCAAAGTTCCTGAGCGGAAACTTCAGCTTCAAAGCAACAGTGATTTGGGTCTTTAAGAGGTGACTAGGTGATGCGGGCTCTGAGCCACACTCAGGAGAGTGGGGTCATTATCCTAAAAAAGAGTTTGTGATTCACAGTCTCCCTCTCCCTCTCTCTCTCCCTTTCTCTCTCCCTCCTCTCCTTCTCCCTCTCCTTCTCCCTCTCCCTTCTCTCCCTCTCCCTCTCCCCCCACCTGTCTCTCCCCATTGGTGGACCAAGAAGGTCCTCACAGAAGGTCCCCACGGTTTCATCTTGGATTTCCCAACCTCCCCCAGAACCATGAACCAAATCAATTATTATTGTTCGAGTGTTTAGTCTGCTGCTTTTGGTTACAGGAGCCCAAAATGGACTGAAATTTTACCTGAAAAATTCCAAATCATATTTGACTGTTCTTTCTCCCTCTCCGTTTCTTAATAAGCAGTATACATTTAAACTATTTTGTAACTTCATAAGCATGTCTATTCTTACTCAACAAAAAAACATTTTTTTCTCTCACTCAATTTATTTCTTATTCTCTTTCTCTTCTTCTCTTCTGTGCCTTTTCCTCTTCTTGTCTCCTTTTTCCTTCTTGTCTGAACACCTCAGTAGCAGCCAGTATGACTTTATTGGTGGTGGATCTAGGATAGACCGTGCTGAGACTGGAATCAGCAGGACTGTCTCCACTGGCCAGACTCAGCTTGGCCAGCAGAGAAGCTCTTGAGAAATGGGACAGGAAACTGGCCTCCCGTTGGTACAGTCAGCCAGAAAGACATTCTTTCATCCTCGTGACCACTCCAGTTTACTAGTTAGCATCAGGCCTTTGTCCTGACAAGTCCATCCTCAGACACCCATGCAAATGCATCCTCAAATCAACATCAACTATGTTTTATATTTGGCAACAATGGTCTCCTTAGAATAGCTTTCCAGAGTTATTCCCAAACCAACAAGCATTCTGATTGTTTTTAGGCTTGCTTTTGTTCGACTAATTGATTTTTACTACAACAAAGAACTTCTGCACTCAATGTTCTTGTACAGCCTTTATCATGAGGTTTGTTATTTCAAGATGTCCATACACGAAATGATAGGTCAAAATGCTATGTTTTTTTCGCTTTAAACATATGCACCAGATTGTTTTTTCCCAAGGGTTAAAACTAATCACATTTCCTCTAGCAGTAAAAGAGAGGAAGTAAGATTGTATGATTAGAGGAATGTGGATCCCAATCACGCAAGAGACTCTCTGCCAAAACAAGGAATTTGGGTTTATTCTAAGTTCAACATGAAGCACAAGAAGTCTTTAAACAGAAGAGGATCTGCACTATTTTCAATCTATTACAAAGCAAACTTATTTTAATTGTTTGGAATGATTTTAGGAAGGAAAGAGTAGAAGCAAAGAGACTAATATAAAGAGAAATGTTATTTTCTATTATTGACTCATAAAAAAAAATCTTAAAGTGAATTCATAGTATTGAACACATCATCTAAATTTTATTTAAAGTAGTTACTCTCAAACTTTTGCTTTTTAACCTTTATAGAATATATACTATATGATTCTTTTTAATTAATGAATTCCAAAGTAAACTTCTATAAAATTTAAAGCTACTTTCTTTTTAAGTAATTGATTCCAAAATAAATATTTATAAAATGTAAGAATATTATGTCAAACAAGATAATAAAATAAAATGCATTTAACAGTGCTTTCTTCGGAGCAATTTGCTCTGATAACCCAGTCTGCAATAAATCTTCCTCTCTGCTGTAGTCTTTAATGTCCAGTATTCTGTGTCTATCTTTATAGTGGTGGTTTTCTGATATTATAATTATATATATATACATCTGTGTTTTCACTGGTTCCAGCTTCATCTCTCTGTCAGACCCAAATCCATGGCTGTCTGCTCTGAGCACGTATGTTGGATACGGCATCATGAGAGATACGAGCACAAATGCACAAGTAAACATTTGTTAAGTTAATAAGCAAATATTTGTGTCTACAAAGGCCTTGCTAGCCATCAATTCATAGCTCAAGGAGAAATACATTAGTAGACACTTTTAGTATCTAAATAAAGAAATTTCAACTTCATCCATAGAGAAATGTGGTTAAGGCAAATTAATACATCATTCTTCTATTCACATGCTTGGATATCAGTCTTGGGAAATTACTGATGAAGATTTATTTTAAACTGATAACATGTTTATGGTACATGGTCATTCAATTACTGTATGAATATAGTTTCTCTCTCAAAAATAATTTATTTTCTAAATGAATTCTGCCTCCAGTTGGCAATCTTCTCAACAACTTGTCCAAATGTTTAGAGGGAGATAGGAAATTATTATTACATTTGAGAAGTAATTAGAATTCATTTAAATGTGTTGGACACAGTCTATGATTGAATATGAGGGTGAGGGAAGGGTTCAAATGAATTTCTGATAGAGTTAAAATTAAAGTAAAAAATTTCAAAATAGAAACTTTATCTAATAAACCTGCAGCTAATAGGTTGAAAATTCCACATTATCCATGAAGGTTGGCTGTTTGGATAACAGGAGGTAAGCTGAGGCTAGTCTTGATAGTTACTGAGAGAAATGAAAGGGCATAGAGGTTTCCTGAAATATTCACTTTTTAAATGAAATCCATTTAAAATTACTGAGAGTTCAATGATTTTTAGGTTCATAAGATTGGAAAAGCCAACTATATATACGGGTAGCACCAGGAGCAGGAAATATAATTTCTTAAAAGCCATCCAGTTATGCTCATATGTCTTTTTTACACAAATCTACTATTTTAGATGGCTTCAAGGTAAATGTAATTAAATTAGGGGGGTGGTATAAACACAAGCTCCAGGAAATGAAAAAGAAGATTCATCACGATTAAGAAATATGTGTATGATGAACTTCATTTAGAGCTTATTAAAAGAAAATAGACATTGGCCACCAAAGTTTGAAAGCATCCTCTCACCAAAGAAATGTCAAATGTCTATAACTGTGGTTGTTTATTTCTAATTGTTCTTCTCTGTCCCACGCCTGCAGTCTCCAGTATGGCACTACAGTACCATGAACTTCAGATCAAAGCATCTAGGATAGTGGATAAGGAAGAAGCTCTCAGCATTTAAGACAGAGTATGGACAAGTGAGTTAGTCACTCATAGCAAAGGAGGAAGAAGCCAGAGGGACTAACCAGAAGGCAACATTTGATTGCTGCCACGGGAAATGGGCTCCTCTTCCTTCTTCCTGTTCCTAAATAGTTGACTGCTTGTTCCTTTTTCATCTCTGTATAATATATACCGTGCACAGTTCACACACATTGATTCATATCTATTATAGTTCATATCTCCTGTTGATGACAAACTTATAAAAAATCCCAACTCTATAAACTAAAAAAAAACAAACAAACAAACAAAAGCACATTATGAGGAGGATTCAGAACTTGAAGAAACGTTTGCATGGGAGAGGATTTTTCTGTTAGCTTTTTGTTTTTTTTTATTTACTTTTTTTATTTTTTGGAAGGCTCCTATCAATGGTAATGATGGCTAAAACTCCAATAGAAGCTCCATGTCCTTGCCAGAGAAAAGAGAAATGAAGGACTTCGCATTTCAGAGAGCACGGGATAATCCTAAAATATGGAGAAGCAGAGGAGGCCAACTCTAATTTTGAAGATGAGTGTTCTCTAGTCTCGGCCTCACCTGTGAGTGAGTTATACATATAAAAACAGACACAAATCAACACAAGAAGACTTTGAAAACTGAAGGATATTTGCATTGAAATCTAAGTATCAGATTTACTCCTGAATTATGCTTTTACAGAATAGACTAAGCCAACATATCAAAAGTTTGTAGATTTAAGATTTGAACCACTGAATTTTTATAAATGCACTAAATAGTCTAAAATAAGTATAATAAAGATTTTGACAACTGACTAGGTTGATTTTCTACTAAAGCAAAAACATCAACCATTCTCTATAGGATTCTAATAGGACCCACCATCTTTTTTTTTTTTTTTTTTTTTGGTGGTGGCGGTAGTGCTAGTTATTAAACCCAGAGGCATTGTATCTCCAAGTTACACCCTCTGTCCTTTTTGTTTGTTGAAATAGGGTCTTTATAAGTTGCTGTGACTGGCCTTGAACTTGCAATCTTCCATTCTCAGCCACCCAAGTACTGGGATTACATGCATATGCCACCATGCCTGGCATGACCCACCATCTTAACAATATAACATTAAAATGTGTAAGATCCAACCCCAAGTTAGTCAACATACAAAAAATAAAACAAAAACAAGGGAATCTGTGTTTCAGTAATGTTGATGTCCATGAAGGAAGCAACATTATTTTTTTTTCGACCTTTGTCCAAGGTGGTCTAAACATTGGAGGAAGACATTCCAGAGAGTTAAACAAGAGATGAAGACCTGTTATCACTCTGCTCCTGGCACCACTTGTTATTCTGATATTATCATCACTGGATAAGCTCCCAGAGAAGCCAGAGAGTAGTGGAGCCTTCCTTGGGAAGAGAGCAAAGTGGGGAATGGTAAAGAGGAGGTGGGGTATGTATTAACTTTGAGAACATGAGTGGAGTAGTGGTGGAGGTGTTGAGGTAGGCTAGATAGAGAAGGATGGGAGGTTAGGCCAACTCCACCCCCTTGGAAGCTTTTCTTTGTTTCGGCCCAAATGAGATGCACCGCCAAACTCTGGAAGAGCCCAGCCCCCCACCTGAAGAACACCTGAAGCTCACCGGAAGTCCACACCTGAAAATGGAGGATCCAACTTTTCTGTGACCAGCCCCCATCTGAGGAACCCACCTATCTGAGAGAGAGAGAGGGGTTGGAGAAGAGGATCCCGCCCTCTCTTATAGCCTTCTGCAACCCCTTTGTTCGCCCCTTCTTCGGCTTAAAACCTGACCTTCGACCCTCGGCTTAAAACCTGACCTTCGACCCGTCCGGGTAACCGGGGATTTTCCCCTTATCCCTTCCCTCTGGGGACATGCACTTGGACTTGTCCGGGGGACCCTTTCACTCCCCTTCCCTTTTTTTCCCTTCCTCCCAGTTCTAAAATAAAACCTGCCAGATGTTCTGACTGGTATGTGTTGAAATTCTTTTCTTCACAATATCAAGAACCTGAATTTTTTGGGGGGAACACGCCGCACCCCATCACAGAGGGGTGATGTGTTCTGTAGGTCCTGGCAGAGTTAAGAGAATATTAGGGTGACCTTGAGAGTTGGTGATCGGAGATAACAATGGAATGCTTAAAACCGAGATACTGTATTTAATGTATGTATGTATTAGATGACTGTGTTCAGTCATACTAATGGCATCAGAGCAACATTCCCCTTTAATAATGCAAAATAATTGTATATTTGAACTGTGTGTTTATAGTTTTTTAAATGCTAATGTAATGTTTCAAAATTAGTTCAGTTCTTCTACATATTTAGACTCATACAGATTAAGGTGAATTCCTCTTGAAAGAGCTTTTAAACTTTCAGTCATTAAGCATGCAAGACTCATTCCAAACACTTTTAAAATAAGATTATAAATTTCTAAACACTACAAAGGCAACAGAGTCACTTCTGATCTGTAGCTCTTTGGACACTCTAGTTGTATGCTCAATTCCAACCCCAGGGCTGCTCTAACACTTGGTTTCTTTCTCCAGGATGTCACAGGTCTTATCTTCATTTCCATTTCTTAGTCTTTTCTTAAATCTGTAGATTTTTTTTTAAGTAGAGTGATGCTTAATACCCTTTTCTCTCTTGCCATTAGTTTTCAAATGATTTTACAATGATAGTTTCCTTGCACGTTTTTTCTGTTCAATTTATTTCCAGAGCCTCTTCATCTTGGCACATCATTTTGGAGAATACTCAAAATAATTTATCCAAAAAAGTAAATTATATTCTTAGTAATTTATGTCTTTTTTTGTCATTTTTTCCCCAACAAGCACGTCTTAAGGCTCAATATGATCCAAAATATCAAGTTAGTTCAAATTTCCTCTTGGATATTGATCTCGAGACTTCTTCCAACACAAATGACTACCCATCAAAATTTAAAAATATTTCACGTACTTATAGTATGCAAAGTCAAATAACATTGCAAAATAGTACCTGCCATTTAATATATAAGTACCAAGTTTTAAAGGCTATTTCATGAGAAATATGCTACACCCAAATGTTTTTTCATAGTGAGGATCTTGAGATCGTTACATTGGCTGTGGGAGAGAGGTGAGGATTTGTCCTGGTCAGAATTCCTGCAGCCATATCGAAAGATCTGAAAACATAACTTAGAGGAAAGAATATGTATCTTTTATGGTCTCAAGCTCAATCCATTTGAAGCTGGAGACTGCAAATCTCAGGGCACCGCAGAGGAAGAAGATGTGAGCTGTGTTCACACCATGAGGCCAGAATCAAGAGAGTGAGTGCAGGTGGAGGAGTGGACATATATATAATCTCCAAGGCCATACACCCAGGGACCACCTCCCCAGCCATACCCTACCGGCCTACAGGGTACCACCCTGGTAAATCAACGGATTCATCCATTTCTGAATCCATAACCCTCATGACTCAATTATATCAACCCTGAATATTAATAAAGAAGCTCCTTTGGGAACACTTTATATCTAATTATAACATCATTAGTTCTCCCTTGGTCTCTGATGGGAGATAACTTGGATAGATTGGGAGTGGATTCAGAGGGAGTTGGAAGTAGCTCTGCAATGGCTTCTGTTATACTTACATATAGAATGTCCTCTGAAAAGCTAATTTATTGGTTTTCAGGGTTTGTGTAATTGAATCATGAGGGCTGTAGCCTCATCAATAGATAGATGCATTGCAATAGGTAAATCCATTGTAATGAATTTATATGGGTGGTCACAGGCTGGTGGGGTGCGGCTGGAGCGATGGGTCCTTGGGACTGAGACCTTAGGGATTATGCTTGTGTTTTGAATCCCCTTGCGTGCTTGCTCTCTTTCTTCCTGCATCCATGATGTGAGGAGAAGATTCCATGCGCTTTCTGCTTCCCACCGCCATACCCTAAGCCACAAAGACCCTGGCCGTCCATGGACTGAACCTAGAGTCTCCAAAAAAACTGAGAGCAAATAAACCTTCCTTCCTCTAAGCTGTGTCTTCACAACTTATATATTGGATTGTAGCTCTGAGAATGTTGACCGAGATAGGTGCATAGTTTGAACACAGTTTTAAGTATAAAATCTTGCTTCGCAGTTTCATTCTGGATCCCAACGAGTCAACTTTTCTTTTCAGGACTTCTCCCAAATTCTCAGCTTAAAACTTAAAAACCATCTCTGCCATCCCCTCTCCTCACTTAAGTTCTAAAGTTCTTAATCTTAGGATGGCTTTTCTATTTTTCTCAGAGCCAGATTTGCATGAGAAAGTTGATTATGGAAACATATTTTCTTCAAAAAGCCAGGTGGTGTTTGGAATGCATTCTCCACATTAACTCTAGCCAAAAGGCAATTTTTTTTTTTCATCATGAAACCCAAAAGCTGAAATGCCTTACTCCTTTTATCATATTTTCATTTCGAAGAACAACAAGGCTAAATGCATTCACAATTTACTGCTCTCTTAAAGAAAACAGTAATGGGCTTTTAGGAAGAACCTTCAAGAGTACACTTATGTGTTTACCAATATTAAAGCACTCTACTTTTCCTGACATAATTTAATACCCCTAGTAAAAGAATTATCCCCATACAAATGTTCAAATGTTGAGTACCTCCGCATTAGTCAATGAAAAGGGTTCAATTAAATAAATGTTTCAGAAATGCCTATTACATGACAGAGTGTTTCAGGCATTGATCAAAAGGCATATAATTCATTTACAAGTATTAAAACTCTAAAAAGACAATGAAAAATAATGATAGTGGGAATGAGTGTCAACTCCCCTCCACCAGCACCACTATTCAACTTCCAATTCTTTATGCCCTAGCTCATTTCTGCTTCACTTCTTCACCTTAGATTCTCCAATCTTTGCATTTGACAACCTGGAAATAACATTTTTTAATCTCTGTTCTGATCACACAATTTTGAATCTACGAGTTGGTATCTGTGTTGCAATTAGTGTCACTCCCACTTCATCAAGGCTGTCCCAGATATGGTGGTATTAATATACCTTGTTTCATTTTTATGGTCTCTAATTGTCATGCTACCCTTACCCTGCTTTTATACATAAAAAAAGCAAATTTGTTTGAAATAATTAAGTGTTATCAGTATGTCACATCCAAAGAGAAAGGTGAAAATGGCAATAAACTTTAAGACTTCTTACACACAAAAAATGAAGGGGTAGGCCAGGCATGGTGGTACACACCTGTAACCCCAGTCCTTGGGAGGCTGAGAGTAGAGGATCATGTATTTGAGCCCAGCTTCAGCAATTTAACAGGATTCTCAGCAACTTAGTGATATCCTGTTTCCAATTAAGAAATAAAATCACTCTGGAGGTGTAGCTCAGAGGTAAAATGACCCCAGGTTCAATCCTCAGCACCACAAAACTTAAAAATGACCTTAGCAGCTGCAGCAAGGATTAGATTCAGTTACCTTAGCGGTTCATCCCAGGGGCCAGAAGCAAAAGCAAGCAGAGTATAATCCTCCCCACCTAGTATCCCTGCACCAGTTATCTGAAAAGCACTGGGCTACAGAAAGCCATGTGGTAGAATCCCAATATGCCTCTTCTCCCCCCCAGAGTGCTTAGAAGTGCCGAGTAGTAGAAAGGAAACAGCATACTGTGTAGAAAGACAGGTGAGGTGAGATCTTGCCCTAGTTATTTCAGAGGAGTTCAGCTTTCTCAATTGACTTAGAATAATACTGTTTTTCTTCTATGATGTCAGGGATAACTGAATGACTTGGAATGTGGAAATATCTGGAAAAAGTAGGCACTCCAAGGGTGATGGCATGGCTTTATTCCCATCCTCATTTATGCAGGGAAGTAACCTTAGGTCCATCCCTTGCTCTGTTGAGCAGATCCAGTTGTATTCCCTTTGGTAGAAGATTTAGGGAAATGGAGATGCTGAGACTGAGAGCTTGGGGAGGCAGTGCAGAGGCTGATGGCCACAGACGCCGTCTATCTCAGTCAACATTCTCACGGCATAATCCAAAACAAGTGACCACTCAACTTAGAGGAAGATTTATTTCTAAGTTTTTGAAGATTTTGAGGTTCATTCCAGGTGTGTTTGTAGCTCATATGGCAGGGCATCAGGAAGCAGAGAGAGGGAGAAAGCAAGGCTCTGCTCTCACTTCACTGAAAAGGGAATTCAAAAACAAGCACAGCTCCTGAGGCCAAAACCCAGAGACTCACCTTCTCCAGTCACATCCCACCTCCTAGGTTACCGCCCAGTAAATCCACTAAAATGGATTTATCCATTGATGACATTACAACCACCAGGACACAATTACATCAACTCTGAATATTAATAGTCTTCAGGGGACCCACTATTATAGTCCAACCATAATAGGACCTCCAGAGAAGGCTACTGGCTGAGATGCCAGGAAGCAGGTTGTGTAGCAAGCACAGGCAACAATGCCACAGTTCAGAAATGTGAGCGATGGACTGGGAGTCAGCTCTGGAGCAGAGACTGTGCTAGAGTCAATAGTGTGACAACCCATGAACTAAGGATCCATCGAGAGAGATAAGCAGAAACAGAGATAAGCAGAAACAGATATGACTTGTGATAAGCTTTCTCCAAAAGATCAGATGTGACAGCATGGCAATTCCCCAAACTTCTGGAGTTGTTGAAGAGGTTTTCAAACTTTAACCTGTTTAATGAGGGAGAGAGATATAATGAAGGATGCAGGGAAGCTAGCTGCACAAAGCAGAAGGGAGTTTTGCTCAGGGGAACATATGAGAGAGGAGAAGAATGAAGATACAGGGCAGGCAATGAGATTTGAGAAGCCCCTGTGAAGTGTCTCTGAATTCTGTAAAGTAATTCTTAAAGTCGTGAGTCTCTAAGGGATCTTACAAGCATCTAAAGCAACCCCATTATAAGAATGTGCATTTTTTTCTTCAACATTCTGCGTAATGTCAGGTATCTTCTTAAAACTTCTAGTGGTAGCGACCTGTGACCACATGAGATTTCATGGGTTGCTTCTAAGTAGTTCAAACTATACACTTTAGTAAATCGAGAAAAACAAAGTTCTTAAACCTCACAAGGATCTGCTCTGAAACTCCAATATACTTGCAGTTAATTATAATTCTTATTTTAGCAGAGTATCTGATCCAAACATATATTTTAAAACATAGCCTACATATCACAATCTGTTATCAGAAACTTTGTTTATATCATCTATTGTTTTCTATCTGGCTAGTATAGCCTCTCTCTCTCTCTCTCTCTCTCTCTCTCTCTCTCTCTCTCTCTCTCTCTCT
>PVLC010001900.1:0-86056 GCA_004027655.1 Graphiurus murinus | reverse complement strand
GTGTGCATGATTAGATGACTTTCTCAAATAGAGACTGTGTGCATGATTAGATGACTTTCTCAAATAGCGAAATAGCAGCTGACAAATTATCTGTAAGACACATTTCCTTTAAACCATATACATTGATTTCTATATTCTAATATCAATACTTAATGATACCTATAATTGTGCTTTTCCACATATATTTGAACCTCATCTTTTCATCTCTGACTTGTATCCTGTGCATTGAAGTCCTAAATGTGGTGTGTGTGTGTGTGTGTGTGTGTGTGTGTGTGTATGTGTGTGCTTGTGGATTGAACCCAGAGGAATTATATCTCCAAGCTATATCCCCAGAACTTAATTACTTAATTTTTTATTTTTTTTAATTTTTTTTTTACCTTGAGAGAGACTCTCACTACGTTTCTGAGGGTCTTGCTAAATTTTTGAGGCTAGCCTCACTCTTGCAAGCCTCGACTCAGCTTCCCAAGTACTAGGATTGCAGGTGTACACCACCACAGCCAGAAATGAACCAAATTTCTGATACACTATGCAATAATTTCCTCCAAAAACTGCCACAAATCCTTTCAATTGATTTTCTTTATCCCTTCACAGACAAGATTCTTAGCATTCTACAAATATTACTGTTATGTCAGACCCTTCTTTCTCTTTCTCCTAAAGCTTAAATACCTCATCACAGAATCAATAAAACTCAAGAAAAATTTTTTTCAAAATCTTCACACTAATCATCTGGCCCTAAAGGAGAATCTACATATTTGACACTAAACTATATTCCAAAAAGCAAATTCTACTGTCCACTTTATATACAAAACTGGGTCAAATCTCAACATCATGCAAAGTCAGAGTCCAGCATTCATGTTAAGAAATTTCCCAGCCCTTATTAGGATTTAATAAATTCCATATTTCTTTTCAATCACTCATTTTATTGCCTCTCAAACTTTTTACATTGATTCATCCTGGAACTTCTTATCGAGTCTGTATCATTCCCCAGTCACTAAGCTAAACTGTACAAATGAAAAGACAAATTATAGACATCATCATTATTCTAATGGAGTGCTAGATATATTACATCAAATATTCAAGACAATGATCCTATTAGAAAGAATTAAATCTAAGTGATAATAGTGATTCATTTATTGTACCACATAAAGAAATGAGTGATTTTTTCTGAAGGAACATTGATGCCCAAAACACCCTCAAGAACTGCCATAATTTGGCTGCCGTCTCAGGAAGGGCTAGTAGTTAGATTTCTCTGCAGTATTATAGATGTCTCATCTGGGAAGAAAGCATGTCTTGGAGTTGGATATGCCATGTTGATACACATCAAATTACCGTATTTTCAATATTGATTCCTTTATCATCACAATACAGAGAATTCCACAGTTTTCAGAAGTGTAAGCAAAATTCTTTAATTATCTGCCTTGGATCCTACATTATGACATGTTTATAAATGGACCGACACTTCTGTAAATGTCTTCCAATTATTCTGCTTTCCTTTCTTTACCTAAGTTGCATAGTGACTAGTGTATCTGATGTCTCCTTGTCTGCTGATTAAAAAAAAAAAAAAAAAAAAAAACTAGTCCAAAGGATAGCTATATTTCAGAAAACATGGACAAGGTAACCTCCGCATACTTTTCTGGCTGGCTTTTATTTGTATGAATTTCTGCAATATCCAGAGAAGACTGAAGAGAAGAGACACTGACAAATAAAGGTCTGCGAAATCTTGGTGAGAAATTGCTTCCCTGAGTCATAATATACCCCAGCCCCTGTCTGTCTGCCGTGGGCGGTGTGGCCTATAAAATCTTCCATGACTCATTGAGCCAGGTAGCTGCCCTTCATCCTTAGTGTATGTTGGCGTATCCACAGAGGGGGGAAATGTTAGCCTTGTCTATTTTTCTATTTATTTGAGTATCAACTTCAATAGCTCTTCTCTTTCTCTACAATCAATATTCCTTTCATTTTTAAAACATGTTGTAAATACCCTCTTATCCCCCTCATCTCATTCCCCTATCCCATGGCTCTGAAGCTTGAACCCAGGGCCTCGTTGCAAGCTAAGCAAGAGCTGTACCACTGAGCTACATCCGTAGCCCTTTTGAATTTGCATTTTTTTTTCCAGTCCTAGGGATAGAACCCAGAGGCATTCTACCTCCAAGCTCCATCCCCAGCCCTATTTTTAATTCTTTATTTTGAAACAGGGTCTCACTAAGTTGCAGAGAGCCTCACTAAGTAGCTGAGGCTGGCCACAAACCCGGATCCTCCTGTCTCAGCCTCCCAAGTACTGGGGATTACAAGGGTGCACCACCACTTGAATTTGTATTTTGAGATAGACTTTCCCTAAATTGCCCAGCTGCCCTGGAACTTTCATGTGTGTGTGTGTGTGTGTGTGTGTGTGTGTGTGTGTTTTACTGGAGATTGCACCCAGGGGGAATTCTACTCTGAACTACACTACCAGCTCTATTTTATTTTATTTTTTTTAATTTTGAAACAGAGTCTCACTAAGTTGCAAAGAGCCTCAATATATTGCTGAGGCTGGTTTTGAACCTGAAATCTTCCTATCTCAGCCTCCCAATTACTGGTATTTATAGTATGTGCCACCATGTCCAGCTTGGCCTGGAACTTGCAGTCCTCTTGCTGTAGCCTCCAGAGTTGCTGCGATCATGGTCATGTGTCGCCACATCTGCCCTAATACCTTTTTTAACTTTGTTTTTGCCTGGGTGTAGTGGTACATGCCTGTAATCACAGTACTTGGTAGGCTGAGAAAGAAGTATTGGAGGTAGATCAGCCCCAGACTGGCCTTGACTGGAGGTGTAGCACAGAGGTAGAATGCCCTTGGGTTCAATACCCTGTTCAAAAAAAATTTTTTTGTTTTTTTTTTTTTACTTTTGCGTGCTATTATTCAATTAACTACTTATATTTATTTAAATAGTTACTAATGTTCAGGGCCTCATACCGATATGTTGGTATTTTCCCCATATGAACAAGAAGTTATAAATTATATAATTCCCTAATAACAAGTTGGGTTTGTTATAGAGTCAAATTCAGATACTGGTAAAGTAAACGTACTCTGCCTTCTGTCCTCTAAATATTTTTATTTAGCCTGTAATAATTGAAGTTATAGATAATGCAACTTAAATTTATATACTTTAAAATTAGACTGCTTACATTCAAGGGATATTTGATTAGCATACCAAATATATGGAACAGTTTATTTGTATTGATTAACTACTTTAATTTTTGAAGTCTACATCTATTTTTAAAATTTTTTAAATTAATTTATTATCATTATAATTGTGCATATTTATGGGGAATGGTGTGATGATTCAATACACCATGTAGCTTGTGTTGGTAGAACAAGGGTAATTTGAATTTTATCCCCTTATTAAATTGTTTGGAAGTTTTGAGCTCCTCTTTGTAGTTATTCATGAAATATATAATAGATCATTGTGAACTGTAGTCACACCACTATGCTATTGAAATCTAGAACCAACTGGGCGTGGTGGCACACACTTGTAATCCCAGCATTTGGGAGGCTGAGACTGGAGGATCTGGGTTCTTGGCCAGCCTCAGCTACCTAGTGAGGCACTCCGCAACTTAGTGAGACCCTGTTTCAAAATAAAGAATAAAAAATAGGGTTGAGGGTATAGCTTGGAGATAGAATGCCCCTGAATTCAATCTCCAGTCCCGAAAAAAAAAAAAAAGAAAACTAGAACCAGAAATAACTCTCTGAAGGCTGGTCACCAAAACCACTAGTCATCACTCTTTTACATTTAGATTGACATTTATTAACATCCGCATATGACAAAGAACATGTGGTATTTATCTTTGTGTGTCTGACAACATAAAATCTTTCCAATTCTATTTATTTTGCTGTAAATAAGTATAGAAATTGTGTATATGTTTCAAAATATAAAATTCCAAGAAATTTGGAGAGAATAAGCCCCATCCACCAAGTCCTTGAAGACAGAGGAAGACACCAGTTATTTGTTCTGTATGTCCAGTGAGATGGGCGCTGTGTACAGATTTTGTTTCACCTAACATCAGTACACATCTCTGAATTATTGACGTCCCCTTCATTCACTGGGGAAACTGGTGCGTGTGAAGTGGTATTCTGTCTTGCTCTGATGCCCAGGCAGACACATAGTGATTGCCAGAGATGAAATGTGAGAGGCAGAGATTAATGGTTTCCTGGAAAATAGAGAAGTAGAACATCATAGTTAAAAGTTAGGAACAAACAATTGTTGAAGGACTGATTCAAGACAGAACAGGATTGTTGGAAAGTTTACCATGCACAGACAGACCTGGAGATGTGTGACTATGAAGTTCTCCCCGGGATCAGAACTCAGCGGTGTGGGACTTGGAGACAGGTGCTTTCCCTGTCCACCATTCTCTGTCCGTGTTTTATTTACTCCCTGCTTGCTCAGTAAAACAGAACTTCCCCTTGTTTTGTTTTCCTTTTATCTACCATACTTTAAAATATTGTTTTGTTTGAACAAAATTGTTAGAGTAAAATAAATTCCCCTAGAGAGTTGAATATAAACCACTGCTGATTTGAAATTTAGACATCTCCAGGAAAAAAAGAAAAAAAATTCTGCAACTCCAACTGTCTAAATAATTTACTTTTTCTTGAATTATATGTTTCATGAGTCAACACTGTATATTAACAAGTTGGCAGTTAGTTAACACAGGTTTTTAATTCCAAAATAATTTTTATAATCAAATGTTACCGTATAATACCTTGACCTTATTTACTTAATTTAATAGGAACTAAAAATGAGGTTTATAAATATTTCTTTCCATGGTCTAAGAAGAATGAATTACTACATTTGAAATTTAGTAATAAATCAGGTATAAATTTGAATAAAAAATCACATATATCTTTGAAAGAGAAAAAAATATGTTGGAAATCACAAATCCAACCCAAATTGTTCTTTGGGCTTTATTTAGATGAAGAAGGCATAAATTGTTAAAAGATAAACTATCTTAAGTAGAAGAAAATCAAAAGCAATATTACAGTTTCTCTCTTTCATTGTTAAAATACATTGAAATGTTTTTTAAATACTTGGAACAAGTGTTAATATTAAAAGATGTTATCTTGCAAAATATTGATGAATATAAAAGAAAGAAAATATAATCAAAGTAACAAAATATGGAAAACATCATATAAACAATAAATACTAATGTAGATTGTAGGAGTAATAATAATTAAATCAGTCACAAAAGAAAAGATTTCTTGTGTTAGGTCAATAAGAAAACCCAAATAATGTACACAAAACACATTTAATAAGTGAGCCAGAAAGAATGTAACCCATATGCATACAAATAAAATAGGAAAGATTAATTTTAATATCTTTACAAGTATAAGAAAGAAGTCTTGATAAAAATGCCAAGCAAAAAAAAAAAAAAAAAAAAAAACTCAAGGAAATATGTGTCAATGCAAGGTAATTTTACTTAACAAGAGTGTATTTTAAAATACGAATAAAACATAAAATTCTATGCACTGAATAAAATTCCCTCAAAATGTACACAGTAAACTAAAATTTGATAAGACAGAAAAGTATACCTGGCATTTATTGAGCACACACAGTTTGATAGGCTTGGAAGCAGGATTACTCTACCATCTATGACTCATGGATAACTCTGATTATTCATACTCCATATATAAGATAAGAATATGTGAGACTCGAATTGTGACCTCAGCTCTAACTCCAACTTCTTTTACTCTTCTCCATGAAAAAAACAAGACAAAAAAAAACTCTTATAGGAGATAATGTTGGGCAATAACAAAGAAAAGATTTCAGAAGCAATGTTCAAAATAACATAGTCCACTGTCAAGTAGACAAAGAATGGCCAGGAATATAGGGTAGTAATAAAATAATTAAACTCAATTTTTAACATGTGCAAATGTTTTTATAAGTTTATTGACGCAGTATAGTCTAACATCATAATGTGAATCCTAGTGGTAGTGATACACATGCACACAGCACTTGGTGAGCTCCTCCAGGTCCCCTCCCCAATCTCCCACGTCACCAAACAGGGTATTGAGAATGACACTGATATTCTCACATATGCACATGATGTCCATGATGTCAATGGAAGTGCCTCCTTTACCAAGTCTCTGTCTCTCCCCCTCCCCTGGACCTCCTCTCTGGCTCCACTGGAGTTTCTCTTTCATTACCTAAAGTCCTTCTGGTAGCATCGTTACTCCCTAGCTGCATAAGAAAGAAAATACATGACCCTTCACTTTTTGTGACTGGCTAAACTCATTTAACATAGTATTTTTAGGTTGAAATGTTTTCAGGCAAATATAACTTTGTTCTTCATTACTGCTGAGTAGAATTCTGTTGTGTGTATATCCCATAATTTTGTAATCATTCATCAGTTGATGGACACCTAGATTGGTTCCATAATTTGGCTATTGTGAATTGTTCTGCCATAAACATAAATATGATTTGCTATTATAATATTCTTTTTTCAGTAAGGGGAATATTTTGAAAAAATAATCATATTCTCCTAAGAGAAAATATCAAACATTTCTTCATGTTATAGAATTATAATTATATAGGATAGCTTAATTTTCTAAAATTCATTGATGACTGTAGAATAAATTAACAGCAAAGTGCTAACTAAAGCTTACATTGTATTTTAATTCATGTGTGTATCTTTTATTCTGAAATAGCTCTAAAATCAAATCACAATCCAAATTTCACTTCTCAACAGTTTAACAATTAGTCATAATGAGAACAACACAAGCAATGTAGCAAATATAACTCAAAATTGATTTTCGAAGAAAGCTCATAGCCATGCATGTTTTTATCATTTTAAAAAGGAAAAAAAAATATGTTTTGAGAAGTAAAGAGTAACAAATATAAAGAAATGTAGGAAACAGAAATAGTGAAAGATAAGCCACTGGGTTGCACAGCATTGTTTTGGCTTCATTGTTTTGTCTCATCTTATCTTGTCTTGTTTTGTTCTGCTTTGTTTTGTGTTACACATTGCAAGCTGTGGCCACCCTGCACTGAAGAAGTCATGTGGTGCCACCTTTACAACAGCCTGGGCTCGCTTTGTGAATCTGTCACATTTTGGTAATTCTTACACTCTCTCAGTCTTTGCCCTTATTACATCTGCTCTGGTGTTCTGTGATCAGTAATCTGTAAGGTCACTATTGTAACTGTTTCAGGTTGCCACATACCATGGCCTCGTAAGACTACAAATTTAATAAATTCCAGGTTTGTTCTGACTCCTCCACCAGCCAGCTGTCCTCCAGGCCTTTCTATTCCCTAAGATACAATAATATGGAAATGAAGCCGGTTTTTAGCCCTCCAATGGCCTTTAAGTGTTCATGTAAAAGAGACAATTGCACACCTCTGGCTTCAAATCAAAAGCTGCAAATGGTTAAGTGTAGTGAAGAAGGCACATTGGAAACCAAGACAGATCTCTTGCATCAATCAGCCATATTGTGCATGCCAAAAAGAAAAAAAAAGTAAAAGTTCTTAAAGGAAATGAAAAATACTACTCTCGTGAACATAAGAATGATAAGAATAGGTGGGCATGGTGAACACCTGTAATCCCAGTGGTTGGAAGCCTGAGGCAGGAGGATCGCGGGTTTGAGGTCTCACTTAGTGAGACCCTGCTTCAAAATGAATATATATATGTATATATATGTATGTATATATGTATATATATATATGTGCGTGTATGTGTATATATATATATAATATATATATATGTGTGTGTGTACGTATGTATGTCTATTGTAACTGTTTGAGGGTGCCACATACCATGGCAGCGTAAGACTACAAATTTAATAAATTCCAGGTTTGTTCTGACAAACATATATATATATGGCTAGGGGGTATAGATTGGAGGTAGACAGCCCTTGAGTTCATCCCCAGGAGTGCACACGTGAGCATGCAGCATGCATACACACACACACACACACACACACACACACACACGTCTAATTGCTGACAATGGAGAACTTTTCAGTAGTCTCATTAGAAGACCAAAACAGCCACACATTCTTTCAAGCCAGAGTCTAATCCAGAGAAAGGTTACAACTCCCTTCTTTCTTTCCTTCCTTCCTTCCTTCCTTCCTTCCTTCCTTCCTTCCTTCCTTCCTTCCTTCCTTCCTTCCTTCCTTCCTTCCCCAGAAGACTGTGCAAGGTGATGCAGAAAGGTTTGAAGCTAATGGAGGTTGGGTCCTGTGGTCTGGGGAAAGAGGCTGACTTCGTAACACAACAGAGCAAGATGCAAGAGTAGGTGCCAGTGCAGACGCTGCCATTACCTACAGAGGAGGTCTAGCTAAGCCAACTGACAGTGGCGGCTACAGCTCTGCTAAGCTGAACAACAGGTTTTCCACATGAACCAACTGGCCTTACACTGGAAGAGGCCTTCAAGGACCCTTGTAGGTAGAAAGGAGAAGTCAGTGTCTGACTGCAAAGCTTCAAAGGGCAGGCTGACTTTCTTATTTGTGGTTAATGAATCTGTTGACTTACAGTTAAAACCAATACTCATTTTCTGAAAATCCGAGGCCCCTAAAGGATTATACAGAATCTACTGCTGTCTGTGCTGTATAAATGTAACAGCAAAGCTTGCAAGACAGCACATCTGCTTATAACATGGTTTACTGAATATTTTAAGCCTGCTGTTGAGAACAGTTCAGAAAACAAGATTCCTTTCAAAATAATACGGCCTATTAATGATTCGTCTGGTCACCCAGCAGTGCTGATGAGGATGGAGGATGAAATTAAGGTTATTTCCATGCCTGTTAGCGCAGCATCCATTCTGCAACCTATGGACCAAGGAATAATTCTGATTTTAAGTCTTATAGTTTAAGACTATTTCAGAAGGATATAGCTTCTGTGGATAGTAACTTCATAGATATATTTAGAAAAAGCAAATTCAAAACAAACCTTCTGGAAAGGACTCACTATTCTAGATGCCATTAAAACATTTGTGATTCATAAGAAGACAAAATATCAACATGAACAGAAATTTGGAAGATACACTGTAAGGGTAAGAGCACCAAAACCACAAAGAATATTAGATGATTTTAAGACATTATATGATGTAGCCATAACATTCATTTATCTGAATGTAGCAAACAACCATTCCGTTAAATACATTAACATGTTCTATTAAAATGCAAGGAAAAGAGAAAAAATTATAATTAAAAACTCAATATAACTTTCTTAGACCTAGACAGACATAAAGAAAAATATAAACTTAGTTGAAAAGATTAATCACTGAATCCTTATCTTTTAAGTACTTGCTCATATAAAAAACTTTTTCAAGTGTTTAAAAATAGAGATTTTTTTTGGTTATAGTTTCATATAAGACCACACATTTATAAATATTTCAATTATTTTAACAGGTGTTAAATGACAAAATTAGAAAAATCACAACAGCTCAGGAAGACAATAAAAGAATCTTTTATGCAATAAAATATTTTAAAAAATCGTTTACCTAATTATAATTAAGAAATTCCTGGTGTACCAACAAAGTTGGAGAAGGGCCTCAAACATGTAACCAGTTTCCATCTTAAAGGAATATGTTGATTTCTGAACATATGCATTGTGGTTTATGGAATGAGGTAAAAAAAAAAAAAAAAAAAAAAAAAAAACTCAAAGCAATTTTCTCACAGTCTAACTCGGTTTCTGGAGTCAAAGATCCATCAGATCTTAGAAAACACAACTAACAATATTTAGACCCATAGAGAGAGTGAAGTCATTAACCAATAGCCATTTCCTCCTAGGGGCATTTGGCTATACTGATCCAGAGGAAGATTAAGGAAGATTAAGAGTGTTCCTTGCTCCTAGCACAGGGCCAGAGCTGTGGATATGAGGAACTAGGTGAAATTGTTGGAATGACTTGGAGCCTGAGTGCCACATTGGAGACGTGCAGGGGCTTCCAATATGGTCTCCTTCTCAGCACATTTTTTGTTTGATACAATTCAACATCTGTGCATGATAAAATCACACAGAAAATCAGCAACTGAAGCATCTCCATAACAGAAGATATCTGTGAGGTTAATGTCATAATTAATGTTGTAATATGTAATGATTTTCCCAAGCCAGCCAACAGGCAAAGATACCCAATCTTACCAGTTCTGATTAACATTATTCAATAGGCTTTAATCAGAACAAGAAGAAAGGGAGGGAAAGAAGGAAGGCATAAGAATGTAAGAAGTCCAATTCTTCTTCTTCTTTTTTTTTTAATGTATTCTGAATATGTTGTCCAAGGTGAGCTTGAACTCCTCAAATGATCTACCCACTTCAGCCATCCAAAGTATCTGGAACTATAAATGCTTGCCAGCAAACCCAGATTTTAAATACAAGTCTTTTTTTATGCAGATATTAAATCATTGAGCATGTAGAAAACCCAACATAATTTGACAATATTCCCATTAACCTGATAAGTGACCCCAGCAAGGTCAATATTCAAAAGTCAACTGTATGTCTGCATCCTAAAAACAAAAACCAAATTGAAAATGATATTTTGAAAAAACAATACTACTTATATTGACATTAAATCAACTAACAAATATCAATAAAAAAATTTAAAGAAATAGGTGAAGACATTTAAAATGAAAGGTATGTATGAAAGGCTTAAGGTAATATAGTGCAGTTTTCTAGGATTTCCTTAACCAAGTACCACCGAGTAGGTGGATCAAATAACTAAAAAGGTGTGTTCTTATAATTCTGGATGCTAAAAGTCTGAGATCAAAGTAGGAGCCTGGTTGGTTTCTTCTGAGGCCTTTCTCCAAGACTTGTAGATGGAAGTCCTCTGCCCATAACTTCTCAGTAACTTCTCATCTAACTTCTGTACAGGTTTGTGCCTAAATTTTCCCTTCTTATAAGAACACAGTAGTATGATGTTTATGCCCACCATAATGGCTTCATTTTAACTTGATTGCTTCTTTAGATGTTGTCAGTTTCTGAGGAATACCTTCAGCATACAGATTTTGAGAGAACACAATTGTGGCCGTAAAACAATAATGGAAATTTAAAAAAAAGAAAGAAAGAAAGAAAATGTTAATATTTGGAGTGGGTAAGAGAAAGTGGTAGGTGTGTGAGAGAGAACTAAGCCCGGTACTCATGTGTCATCCAACAAAACCAATATCAGATACATTATAAAATTCAGAGATCAGCCGGGCGTGGTGGCGCACGCTTGTAATCCCAGCATTCGGGAGGCTGAGACCAGAGGATCCGGGTTCGCAGCCAGCCTCAGCTACCTAGTGAGGCACTCCGCAACTTAGTGAGACTCGGTTTCAAAATAAAGAATACAAAATGGGACTGGGGGTATAGCTCGGAGGTAGAATGCCCCTGAGTTCAATCCCCAGTACCGCAAAAAAAAAAAAAAAAAAATCAGAGATCAAAACAGTACAGAAATTGAAAGTACAAACATATCAGTTAACAATATGGAGTAATGACTAAGATTACCATACGATCTAAAGAAAGATATAGCAAAAAACTAGTTCATAACTTTATAAAACTTTTTGTAAAAAGCTATATGTATATGTCAAAGATACATACAACTTGCAATTAAGTGCTAGAAATAAGATTTGTTAATCAGAAAATAGGCCTGCATTTGGTAAAAATAATGTGAAAGAAAAAGAGTAATTCAAAATATACAAGAAAGGGAAATAAACAAGAAGAGATTGTACTAGAAACAAAACAGTAATTATAGTTATTAAATCTCTAAGGATAACATAAAATATTAATTTTAAATTCATGAATTTGTATATATAAATCAGTAAAACTGATGGATATAAATTTTGCAAACCATGAAGAAATATTAAACTCAGAGTTTAAAGTGACAGAAGAATTAAATTCTCAAATATACAAAACAAATGGTGCTTTGAAATATTAATCAGATCAGATTATTTTTACATTTAAAATGTTACTGAAAATGGAGGGAAAATACCTGATATTTTCTTTTTTCAGCACACAAAAAAATTATCTCACTAGTTATAGTTAACTTATTACTCTTATCAAATTTAAGAATTAGATTGAATTAATTATTAAATGGGACCAAATATGTTGTATTTTAGGAATATAATCAACACTGATGAAAATATTAATGTATTTAGTTTATCACACTTGAGGTAAAATATATATATTTTATGGTTTTGATAAACTGAAGATGAACTTCATTAAACTTAATAAACATGTTTAATTAAGAAATATTTGATAATAAGAATTGAAAAGTACTATGTTATTTTATTTTGATCAATAGTCAACATTTTAATTATTGGTCAAAAACTTTACCGTCAACATTTTAAATACTCTGTCCCCAAATTTTCATCTCTCAGAAACCAGTGTGAAATTACGTTTTTGTATCTATTTTTAAACATTATTTCAGAAGTTATATACATTGCAATAAAATTAGAAAAATATTACTGTAAAAATACTAAATAGGAGTTAAGATTATTTTATTTGAATAAGAAATGCAAGAAATTTGACGTAAGTGAATTGCAAATTAGAGGTTTCTAATACATGGAAGGCTGAAACAGGAGGATCACAGGTTGGAGACCAGCCTCAGCAACTTAGTGAGATCCTAATTCAAAATTTAAAATAGGGATGGGAGTGTATCTCAGAGGTAGAATGCTCTTGGGTTCAGTTCCCAGTACCAAAATAAAGAGAGCTTTCAGTGATGTTTCTGTAAAAGCATGTCTAATATTCTAACATTATCTTTAGTTGTAAATTTTTATAAAGAACACCATATTATTTTTGGTAGCAAAAAAGGCACCAAAGAGTCAAAGCATAGTGGATATTGCCTATAATTCAAGTATTTGGGAGCCTGAGACAGGAGGATTACAGTTTCTACCCACCTCAGCATCTTAGTGATGTTCTCAGCAACCTAGCGAGACCCTGTTTCAAAATAAAAAAAAAATAAAATTAGTCCGGGCATGATGGCACAGGCTTGTAATCCCAAGTAATTGGGAGGCCGAGACAGGATGTTTATGAGGGAAACTGGTGTTTCTGAGGAAAACTGCACAATGTTACCAAGAAGCATAACATGAAAAGAATTAGCAAAGCCGTGTGTCTACATGGGAAAATGTAATATTTCACATATACATATTCACTTCAATTACAATGAAAGAATTTAGACAGTTTCAAGCAAGTGTAGTGGGAAATTGAGAGTAAGAGAAGGTGGATTTACAGAATAGAACTTTAGTATCACAAACTTTGAAAAAGAAATAATTATGCAAACATTAGAGCAAGTGATGGCATGCACTGTCAGATGTTAGTGAATGATATATTAAATCCACATGGTGAATATAATAAATATTGAAATTTCTGAAGTTCTATAATAAAAATACTGTGTTATTAAAAGGCACACAAACAGAAGTGGAGGAATAATTACTGTGAGCACATAATATTCGGGGCTAGTCAAATTGAGTGTATAGAGATGTATTTAATAAATGAGATTAAACATAAGCAAAGATGTATTCATACAACACTTTCCAATAATCCTAAGTAAGTACGTTATACACTTAAATATAAAAGTACCTGATGTTTTATAAGATAAATAACATACTCTGTAAGATGGTGTTCAAGTGGGCAATAAAATAATTTGTTTATCTTAAAGCATCTCATATGAACAAAAAATTGCAACTGGATTACAAAAGGGGAAAAAATAAGAAGCAGTTCCTTAATTAACCGGGTGAGAAGATCTGCCGCAGAACCTGCAGTAACGAGAATATGGCCTACCATCAATAGTAGCAACCTACTCAGTGGGATAATGGGAGAAAGGAGAGGGAAATAACGGTATCTCACTTCCCTATGAATCAAAAAATCCCAAACACCTCAAATCACACAGTTACAAGAGAGGGGGACCCCACTCAGAAGAGGGGAATCCACTGAACCCACAGCTCCATCTGAGAACAGCTGATGGAATGATAGATAAAATAGGAGATGAAGACAGCCCAAACTTCATGTGATCACAGGAGTACAGTAGGTAGAGGGGGAAATAAACACTCTGAAATAGTCCCACCTTGAGAAAAAAATAGCTATTAATGGGAGGGGGGGGGCCCAAGGGGACAGAAATTCTGTTTCCAATTCATACATTAGCAGGCGAAGGGACCCAAGTAGGTAAATCTCAGAAAGCGCTAAGAAGTGGATACATTATGAAGCCATGTTTTTATTTCATGGTGCAAGAGAAGAAGAATTCCAAGGGTATCTTAACTCATTTTCTCCTACCTCTAAAATATAGATAAAATAAATAATTTTTAATTGGCTTTAAAAATGAGCATTGGGAAAGAACTGGTGTGCACTTTGTACTTCCGGTGCTTTGACTCTGACGCATGGCTGGAGAGCACCCAGTAGGAAGAGGCACCTTCATTTCCACTGTGAGGAAGAGTCAAAGGGAACCTGGGAAACAACGTGCACATTCTTGTGACAGCCTAATCTTGAAAATGAGATCTCACCACTCCTTCCGTGCTGTATTTGCTAGCATCCATACAGTAAATTCAACCCACACTCAAGAGCAGGGGATTAGAACCAGAAGGTTGGGATATTTGGGACCAGTCTTAAAAGCTATCTACCAGAGTCTGTCCACAAGGCCTCAATAGGTCATTTTATTCATGTGCAAAATGTGAGTGTCCTCTCCAAAAACCCCTCAAGTTTTTGCCCCATCATCAAGTAACCTTAAAGTACAAACTTCTGTGGCAGAAAACAAATCCTGGTATAAAAGAGGCTCCTCAAATGTAATGTCTTAGGCTCTGTTTTTCAACCGTAGATCCCTTCCCAACCTATGAAATGAAACTAAGAGACAAGTTTTCTGCCTCCTCCAATTCCAACAAGCAATGGTGGGATCAGCATAGTACAAACACTATGCAGATATCTATTTGAAAAAAAGAAAAAAAAAAAGGAAGGCATGCAGAATTACTGCTCTATAATAATTCTGAAATCCAAATGGAGAGGCACTGCAAATTTCTGGATTAATTTACAAGGTCAGAGTATAATTATCCCAGTTTCTTTGTTCTGCCCTATATGGTCTTGGTTCTTCTCTCTGGGTAATCTCTACTTTCTCATGAAAGTTAGCATATTTTTGAAGCTGGGCTATTCTCTCAGCCTGCTTCCTGCCAGGGGAATATTGGGAATCCAAGTGCCTGTCCTCATTCTGGATTCTTGTTGCCTGGCAATACCCCTGCATGTATACCTCTTTTTAATAATCATAGTTCAATAAACTAATAAAAATGGCTTACTACAAAGAGAGGCAGAAAACAGAGGGGAAGGGATAAGCATGTGAGCTCAATGTGCCTTGTTTGATAGATTTGACTTTAGAAATTTTCAAATATTTCACATAAAGAGAATCTCAAAGGTAAAGATGCAGTCCTTGAATATGGAATCTGGCCACATTAATTTGAATTGGAAATATTCATAAAAATGGAGAAATTTTCATTTTTAAAGTGTATTTCTATGACAAAATAATTTATTTGCCTTGTAGGACAAAAGCTTAGAACCACTTGATGTAAATAAAATGTGGAAGAACACACACACATACCCCTCCACCCCCCCAAAAAACAACTTGCAAACAGATTGCTGAAACTAAATTTTATTTTCTATTAAAATGAACAAAGGGTTGGGAGTTGGAAACATTCAAGATAAACTTGGAATGCCTTCTGTCAACAAGAAATCTGGTATGGTCTTTGAGTACCTGTTAAAAACACAAAAATGTCAATTGAAGCAGCTCCTTTTGGCCCCAAAACTGGAAAAAACAAAACAAAACAAAACAAAAACATGAATTTGAGAGACTGAAATACATCAAATATATAAAGCGACATTTTTTGCTAATGAGATTCCAAAAAGAGTAGGAGCTCATTTTAAGTTTGATAGAATCCATTCAATATTTCCAAAAGTGGGGTGATAAAAGCAAAAAAGTCCAGCATATACCTAACCTTTTTTTAAAATATGATATTTATTTTGGGGAAATCCCTTATGAAATTTGTTTTGTTTTGTTTTGCAAAGGAACTAACAAGGCATAAATTCAGGAATAAAATAAAATTAGAAAAACCATAATTTTGCAGTTCCAAATGAAATAATGTACCCAAGCGATGATGATCAGTGGCAGCAAAAACCACTTTGTGGAAGGTTGATGGAGAATTTTATGATTTTGTGATGAAGTATTTTATACTCCTAAATTTTATGTAATTTATATTTCACATATATCATAATTTCATAGTGTACAGATCAGATTAAAAACATTTTAAAACTCCAATCAGTTGGACAGCTAGACCTTTTGTTACTTGCAATGTGATTCAGTAGTATATATACAATGTCTATGAATTTCTCTTGGGGGAAAAGAAAAATGTTATCAAATTTCCAAATTGCATTGATAGCAGGAAATGTGACATTTAGGTGAATCTATTAAATGGTACCATAAAGCCTGGCGTGGTAGTGCATGCTTGTAATCCCAGCATTCGGGAGGCTTACCATAAGGGTATGGTTAATTAAATTTAGAATGGAGAAAATCCATGTGACAAATAACCCTGTAGTTTTTCACGTGGTAAACAAACAACATTAAAAACAGAGAGACCCACAAATCACTATGTTGGTAATTTTTTTTTTTTTTTTTTTTTTTTTTTTTTGCGGTACTAGGGATTGAACTCAGGGGCATTCTACCTCCAAGCTATACCCCCAGCCCTATTTTTTATTCTTTATTTGAAACCGAGTCTCACTAAGTTGCGGAGTGCCTCACTAGGTAGCTGAGGCTGGCCTCGAACCCGGATCCTCTGGTCTCAGCCTCCCGAATGCTGGGATTACAAGCGTGTGCCACCACGCCCGGCTTTATGTTCGTAATTTTTAAATGAAAATTAAAGCTGGCAGATGTGGTGGCACATGCCTGTAATCCCAGTTCTTGGGAGGCAGAGACAGGAAGACTGCAGGTTCCAGACCAACCTCCGCAACTTAGAGAGACTCTCAGCTACCTAGTGAAGATCCTATTTCAAAACCAAAAATAAAAATGCTGGAGGTGTAGCTTGGGGGTAGAATGCCCTTGGGTTGAGTCGCCAGTACCACAAAATAAATAAAAGGATAAATAAGGGTAAATATAGGAGAACATTTAAATTACATGTTAGTGTTCTTTAAAGGCCGTCATAAGCATATGAATGCAGACACAGTCATTACCTGATCTTTAAAATTCATGGTTATCTACCATACCTGATCATTAGGTAAGCCCTAAGACTCTTGCTGAGACAAAAACAATCCCAAACGTTTTAGGAAACAGATTATTATACAAAGGAAAGTGTGTGAGCACAAACATTATTGGAGACGCAAACTCAATCTTGAAATTTTGCCTGTGCAACAGAACACCCCTGTGCCTCAGTTTCCTTATCTAGTAAATGGCAATTATGCTCCATTGAACATTAGTGGTTACCAAGAGAACGGCAGGAAACAAATAATGTATTTAAAGCATTTGTGAGTCAGAAGCAATTCCCATACTAAAAAAAATCATAGCCATATAGTATGTGCAATAGTAACATATGAATGA
Organism: Graphiurus murinus; assembly: GCA_004027655.1. Taxonomy (NCBI): domain Eukaryota; kingdom Metazoa; phylum Chordata; class Mammalia; order Rodentia; family Gliridae; genus Graphiurus; species Graphiurus murinus. The sequence goes on along the minus strand of PVLC010001900.1, from coordinate 68,563 downwards.
AAAAAGGCAACATGTCCCAGGCACTTATAGAAGAGGAGCACACTGAATTAGTAAGGATTTATGCAAATGTTCTTAGAGGCGGGTCAGACTTTGAGAGCTCCTCTCAGAGTGAGAATCTGATACACTTTGCCATTTTTTGTTTTGTTTTGTGGCACCAAGTGTTGAACCCAGAGGCATTCTATCTCTGAGCTACACCCCCCTGCCTTCTATTTTATTTCGAAACAGGGGCTCCCTAAATCTCAGAGAGCCTAAGTTACTGAGTGAGTCTGGCTGAGAACCTGCACTCCCCCTGCATCAGCCTTCCAAGTGCCAGGAATATACTGTTGCCACGTTATTTTAAGTATGGCTACAGTGTTTGGTATTTGCATAGTGGGCATTGTGAGAGAAGAAAGGAAAAGAAAGGAAAAAATAGAGAAAGGGAGAGAGGGAGAGGGAGAGGGAGAAAGAGAAAAGAGAGCGGGGGCTGAGGAAGGGAGGAAGAAAGGAAGGAGTTTGCTGTATTAATGGATAACTAGGAGTGGTGCAACTGTTAAGATGTCAGCAGAATTCCCATTGGTTTGCACCCCCTCTAGGTGGCGACTGGCTACAGATGGGATGTTTTTCTGGTTGGGGTGAAGGGCATGCTACCTTCTTCTCCAAGCTTTCTCATTTCTCTTCCCTCAATCAAATTCAGCTTCCTTTCTTTCTTAATTTGATTGTATTCCAAATAAGGCTAAAATCTTTTAAAAAGAGAACCTAAAAAAAAAAAAAAAAACAGTGCTGACTGTAATAATCAGAAATAAGCATGGCCTTTTGAACATTCTTAAAAATCATGGAGTAGCCATAACATCTTCAGTCTTTATACATTTTTTTCTTAATTAGAAACATCCTTAGGCACTAAATGCTAAATGTAAGGAAAAAATCCATATGTCGCCTCCAGCCAAAATTTGATACTCTTCTTCCTTGAATCTTATAAAATGATATGATTTAAAAAATGAAAATGTCTTTCCAGTAGAAGGAAACCTACTTCCAAATATGAGTTCCTACACCAAGGAGAGAAAGTTCTTCATCCCTTTGTTTTTACAAGTTGAACATTTCGAGGCAGCCACTGATACAGGTGAGTTCTCTCTTTTTCCGAGTGGATGAAAAGCCACGAGCCACTCTTAGTCACAGGTAAGGAAGCCACGAGGGCTGGTCTCAGCTGCTTCTTGGCCACCGGCTGCCTGCCTCGCCCGATTCCTTCGGTCTCTTCAGCAGCAGGAGGATTAGACACATGCGCACGCTCGGTCTCTTTGTGTGCACCAGGAAGGGCTGGGCGTCGATGTACACTTCCTAACGGGGCAAAGACCTGGAACGGCCGCGCGCGCGCTGGGGAATAAAAAAAAAAAATGCATTGTAAACACGGGGCCACCGAAATAAACATTTGTCTCGCTGGCGTTTTGCCTGTCCCACACCGCCCTTTCCCTGGAGCCCAGCTTGGGAGGGGAGAGGCAGAGCCCGGGAATGAGGACCCTGTCCTTAGGAATCCTGCACCCGGGAGAGTGTCGCGGGCCCCGGGCGCGGGTGGCGGATGGATGGAGCCGAGTGATGGAGCGCGGCTCGGAGCATCCTCCAGCCCCGCCGCCCTGGGGCCGGGGGGAGGGAGCCGGGCCGGCGCATGGGCCCGCCCCGCGGTCCCTCCCCTCCCCCCGCGCCGGGGCGCCGCGATGGTGCGCTCCGGCCAGCTGTGCGCCGCCGAGTGAGGCGCCAGCCCGTGGGTGCTGCCGGGGGCGGCGGCGCGGGGCGAAGGCGCGGACCCCCAGGCGGAGGGCGGGCGGCTGGGCCCGGATCCCCGTGTGCGGCGGCCCTCGGGCGACCCCGCGTCCCCGCCGGCGGGAGCTCGGGAGGACGGGGGCGGCTGGCGGCGGCGGCTGGATGCCAGACCTGCGCGCACCCGGCGGCGGCGGCGGCGGCGGACGGCGGCTTCGGACTCCCGGACGCGGCTCGCCGAGCGCACGAGCCCCGGCGCGCTGGCCATGGCCTCCAACTTTAACGACATAGTCAAGCAGGGCTACGTGAAGATCCGCAGCAGGAAGCTGGGGGTGAGTGGCCCGCAGGGCTGTCTCCGTCCCCTGCGCTCGCGTGGGGCCCGGCTGGCGGCCGGGGGTGGGGGGCGGGGAGAGGTGACCCGCGCGGGGACCCGGGCGCAGGGGGACCCGGCCCTCCCGCCGCCTGTCGCTTGTTGCTGGACCGGGCTGGGGGCTCGCACCTGGCTGGGGGAGTCCACCCAGGCGCGGAGGGCTGTCACAGCCCCTGGGTCTCCATCCTCAAGTGCGCGGGGCTGATTTCCACACTACTGCGAAGTCCAGTAGACTAAAGGGACGGTGGGTTCCTAAGATGAAGGTGTCGCGGAGAAGATTTACACCGGGCAGTCCGCCCTGGTCGGCTCTCAAAAGTGTGCGCCTGTCGGTAGAACTATTCTGTGTGTGGTGACGCCCGGGTCCATTTGCCAGGGTTTAGAATCACCATTTTCTGGCCCCTGCTTCCCCAAGCCCATTTCGAATTTCTCCTTGGGCGTGCTATCAGCGCCGCTGTGAACCTGCCGGCCGTCGCTAGCGAGTTTAATGTGCCTTGGAGAGTTGCCCGCCGGCCGGCTGCCTCGCCCTCCCTCCGTGTGTGCTCCCGGGCTGGTGTACCTGCGCCCGTGTGCACGCAGGTGTGTGTACACGCACTCCTCCGCTAGACACGGAGAGTCGGTGGCAGTAAAGTTTATGGAGGCTGTCTCCTACTTTTCTTCTTGAGAGATGCTTTGCCTGACTTGGGAGAGAAATAGTCTAGACCCCTGGGGTGCAAAACTTCTCTAGTGACCAGAGGTAAGAGGGACACGCGCCCTCCTAGGGAGGAGCGAAGGTGTAGACAGGAAGGGGTTGGAGAGCTGGGGCGGGCGCCTGGGCTAAGAGCTGCTTGGACTTACAGGACCCAAGGGGGCGGAGGGGGCGGAGGTAGGGGAAGCCAGGGGTAGCCGGCGACCTAAGGTGACAGGAGAAACCAACATGGGTCGGTCCAGGAAGACGAAGGAAGCCGATCTGAACTGGGAGATAAAGTGCCGGCTTCCTTATTTCCTTGGATGTCCTCCCTGGGTCCGAGTTCCAGTTCTGTGAAGCTCCGGAATCCTGGGGCAAAGGGGCCTGAGCTACAACCTTCTCTGCGTTCTCTAATCAAATGGATGAATACGCCAAATAGGTGACAGGGAAAGAAGGAGGGACACCATCGCTTATCTTCCCAGAAGAAATTCAAATAAACGCATCCTTAAGTAGTTGAACAAAGGTATAGCGGAGTCCCGGAAAGAAGGAAGATCACCAGGATCTAGAAGTCATTGGTGGGAGTTGGCGGAGGCAGGTGTGGGGCGGGGGGCAGGGAGAGGTGGGCAGATCGCCTCTGGCGCTGTCCTTGCTGGGTTTCTAATTGAAGGCTTAGACTGTACCCCAAGGACACAAGGGACCCATTCTCGAATTTCAACAGATCTACAGAAGGCTGGGGTTCTGTGTAAGCCAGGAATGCAAAGCTAGGTGACAACAAAGCCCCCATTCCCCTAGCCCAGCGCCGCGGTGCGCTATTGGGAGCTGGTCCTTGGTCCAGACCCTGTAAACAAGAGTCCATGGGGCCGTACATCGGTAGAAGATCGCGCTTCTTTTCCAGGGAGATGAAGACGAACCCTATGAAAGCTTGTGGTTGTCCACGAGGAGGGCGGATCGCTCCAATCTGTCACCCGCTCAGCTAGCTGTCAGTCAAGAAAAGGGGCGCTGAGGTAGAGCTGGAGGGGACTTTTCTTCACTTGACCTTTACGCCCTTTGCTCTCTGACTGGGTGTTTGCTTGTCACTGCGGCCCTTCTGCCTTCTTGAAATCCCAGTGTGTCTGACACTTCAGACTGTGTAAACTAATGGATGAATTAAGTCTCCCCCGGAAAGATACCTCTCAGCTTTTAAAGTCACCATGCATGAAAAAGTGAGACTGAATAGCCCCCAAGAAACTGCCTCGTGGAGCCCACAGAATTCTTCCCTGTCCAAGCTTTCCAAGATGTTATACAATAAAAAACTGCATATGTAGTCTAATTGGAAGATAAGATACAAGTAACCAGTACTGAATGCTTCCTGGGTCACTGTGGCATTAATAGCCTTTGAAATGGCATTGGAGAAACACTTCTACCTAACCATGTGTGAACATGTATATTTACAACGAAGACTCTTTTTTTCTAAACTCACTGTTTAGATTTATGCTTTTGTAAAGGGCAGCCCTTGTTTAAAAAAAAATAAATAAAAGCATGCTTATGTACAAATTGTTTTGTATTTCTGCTTGAGAAATGTGAACTTCAAAGTTTAATGTCAAAATAGCTTTGTTGTGGTTTTTTTTTTTTTTTTTTTGCGGTACTGGGGATGGAACTCAGGGGCATTTTACCTCCGAGCTATACCCCCAGCCCTATTTTTTATTCTTTTATTTTGAAACCGGGTCTCACTAAGTTGCAGAGTGCCTCACTAAGCAGCTGAGGCTGGCCTCGAACCCGGATCCTCCGGTCTCAGCCTCCCGAATGCTGGGATTACAAGCGTGCGCCACCACGCCCGGCGCTTTGTTGTGTTTTGATATTAAGTATTCTTGATTATTTTATAACACATTTATTTAATAAAAACTTCAGAGACTTCTCAGAATACTCTACTATTAAGAAAAGTGAATGCAAATGCCAAAATTTGACATGGTTAGTTCCATGAAGCTTAAATTCAGTGAGTCCCATAAAATAGAGAAACCGTAAGCAAATACTGTATGCCTTAAAAACTTAACTACAGCATCATAACAATGGGAATTATCCAATATTAACATGTATTTTCATAACTCATAATACACATTCTCAGTTACATTGGCTCAAAACCACACACTTTTCCAAATAAACTACCTTTTAACTCTAAGGATACAAGAGGATTCTTGTATGGCTTCCGGCCAATGGTGAATTTCAAAACATAAGTAATTCTAATTGAATATGCACAGATATTTGATTTGCAATGAACAGAACTCATGCTTTCAAAAAGTTTATAACATTCTAACGGGGAGGGAAGAGGCCAGTGTAGGAAGCCAACTGCATCAGAGATAATTGTGACATGAAAACATATTTTGTAATGAAATGTTTTAATGTATGCTTCAGCCCGCACTAATTAGGATTTAGCACAATGCTGCATGAGAGGAGTAAGTTGCATTTTTGCCCTGTGGGCATAGGGCCAGCCTCACAAAGGTGCTTCCAGGTATAAGTGGCTGCGTCGCCTTTGCCTTGGGCTCATACAACCTGTTGGCTCTAGCTCCTTAGACAACCATTTTGACAAATCAGTTTTAAAAAAAACCTTTGAAGCCGGGCGTGGTGGCGCACACTTGTAATCCCAGCATTCGGGAGGCTGAGACCGGAGGATCCAGGTTCGAGGTCAGCCTCAGCTACCTAGTGAGGCACTCCACAACTTAGTGAGACTTGGTTTCAAAATAAAGAATAAAAAAAAAATAGGGCTGGGGGTGTAGCTCGGAGGTAGAATGCCCCTGAGTTCAATCCCCAGTACCACAAACAAAACAAAACAAAACAAAAACAAAAACAAAAACAAACAAAAAAATAAACAAAACTTTGACCGTTGGCTTTGCAATTTGTTTTGACTCAATAAGAATTTTTTTTCTTCCATTTAGGAAAACGTTTTTGTGAAACAAATAGAACAATTTTCCTGAATTTGTCTATTGCTGTTTAAAACTGTGCTTATTAAGTCATCAAATTATATAGGCACATTTTATAGGTAGTATGTTTTTAAAGCATAATGGTGTGGTTTTATAATCACATCTTTAAATTCTGGACCACATTTTTATTACATTGCTTTTTCTCTATAAGCATGTACTTTTATTTTTGCAGGATTTAACAGTCCTTAAGTCTTAGGATTGTCTAGTTCGTTTCTCCATCTATCTGTTGCTTGATTAGTATTTTAATTTATGAGGTGACATGGTGGCCAGTTTTCTTTGTTGTAAGAAAAGGATACCTGAAAAAATTGTGGATAAAAATACAGCAAAAGTGCCAGGTGCAAGGGTGCACACCTGTAATCCCAGCTACTCAGGAGGCTGAGACAGGAAGATCAAAAGTGTGATGCCAACATCAGCAACTTAACAAAAGCCTATCTTGAATAAAATATAACAAAATAAGGGCTAGCTCAGTAGTGGAGAAGATAATTCCCATGTGCAAGGCCTTGTTTTCAATCCCCAGTACCACAACAAAATAGAATAAAACAAAGCAAAAAAAAAAAAATGCTGATAAGCATTGTGTACCTTTTAGCCTTGACTGCCTGTTTCTTTCTGACGGCTGATGGGTTACGTTTAGTCAGCAAAGCATGTATTGCAAATATTCAATCTGCTCTTGATTTTCAGCCAAACCAAGAGACCAATCACTGAAACCATTAATAATCTGGTACCTTAGTTATTGACTCTATAACTGTACCAAAAATAAATGCAGCGCTAGGGAGTGATGTCAGTCATCCTCACCAACATCACTGAACAAAACCCAGACTGCTATAGTTTGGCGAATTCCACACTCAGGCTTTACATCACTGTTTTCAAATAGTTTTATTCAAACACAGGATGAGCATCCCTAATCTGAAAGTCCTGAATCAGGAATGCCTCAAGATCCAAAACTTTGTGAGTACCAGCATAATGCCATGCGTGGACAATTCCCCACCTGACTTCCTGTGATGGGGAGCCTTCAAAGTGTATGCAGGAGCCGGGTGTGGTGGCACACGCTTGCAATCCCAGCATTTGGGAGGCTGAGACCCGAGGATCTGGGTTCAAGGCCAGCCTCAGCTACCTAGTGAAGCACTTAGTGAGACCCTGTTTCAAAATAAAGAAAAAAAAAAAATAGGGCTGGGAGTATAGCTCAGAGGTAGAATGTCCCTGAGTGCAATCCCCAGTACTGCAAAAAAAAATGTATGCACCCTAAAAATGTATAAAACTTCCTTCAAGCTATGTGCCTAAAGTGTACATGAATAATAAATGAACTGTCACACTGATGTATATGTTGAGTATCTCTTATCCAAAATGCTTTGGACCAGAACTACCTTGGATTTCCTGTTTTTTTTTTTTTATATTTTGCAATATCTGCAAAATATATATATATATATATATATATATATATATATATATATATATATATATATATATATATATAATGAGATATCTTGGGGGTAAGACCCAAGTTTAAACCCACAGTTCATTTATTATTCATGTACACCTTGGGCACATAGCTTAGGGTTCTGGTCCAAAGCATTTCGGATAAGAGATACTCAACGTATACATCAGTGTGACTATTAACAGGCACATTGTACCCAGGAAAAATAGTACTTTACATAGACTTTTTTTCGTATTTCTTGCTCAAAATAGGGGGAAAGGTTGATATTGCTATGTGGGGGTGCCAAAGAAAGGTGTCAGGATCTGATGATGGTGGTAGTGGTGATGACGACGATGATGGTGGTGGTGGTGACGGTGATGTGTATGTGTTGGAGTCCAGTTGTCAAGTTGCACTAAGCAAGGATTACTTACAATGAACTTTAACATCATTGCTCAGCACATTGGACCGGTTGGAGTCTCTCCATCCTAATTTGCTTGTAGCGGATGCGGGGAAATCTCAAGAATGCATTTGGAATTTTTGATGCGTGCTGACTTTATGGAGCTGCACATTTATGGAGCTCCAGATTTAATCTTTTGCATGTTCTCCATTTGTTTTAACCACATCTTGGGAGTCCATCTAATGCTTGCCCTCTGTCTTCTTGATTAAAACCTCAAGATATCACCATTCCTGGCTTTATCTCCATTCCTGGCTTTATGTTGGTTGATCTCTATTCTGTAAACACTTTGAGATTTTCTTTCCTGTCACAAAAAGCTTTTCTGTAATAATAATAGATGGAAGATAGCAATAGTTCATGGGGAATGTTTATGATCATTCACCCTTTTATAGAAGCTTGCTCATTAAAATAAATAGGAATATGTGTGCACATTTGCATAAGTTGTTTGTCCATTAGAGCATTTCAAAAATTTCATTGATCTCCCAAGTCTCTAAAAACTGTTTTGGAAGAGAGATTATATCTTGCATGGAAGGCATTACCAATTTGCCAAAAATTGGGTGTAGTAAATGCATGTTATGAATAAATGTATAAATAACAATACTCTAGATTGTTCAAAAGCTTAAAAGAGCTTTCAGGATCATTAACTCTGATATGAATTCTCAATTTATGGATGGAAGACATAAAATAGGGTGTGTTTAAATCTTTCCTCATTTTACATTGTGAATCTTAGGCATTGCTTTAGAAATGTTATCCATGTTTATTTATAATGTATCCCCTCATTAATACAGATTTAGGCTATATGAAAATTTCCAGTTATTCATGCTCTTTATTTTATTCTAGATTTTTCTTCATGGTGACTGTTGTATATGTTAACAGTATATATGCATATACCTATTTCTATATCTGTATATATATACTACACATATTATTGGTTCTTAAATTTTAGAGTAGAAAAAGATCTTATATACATTTTTATGCAATCCCTGTGTCTTACATTATTGGCAACTGGATATTAGTGCATATGACATTTCAGCTATGTTAGGAAATCTACATTGATAAGATTTATTTATTTGGTAGTTTTAATCCCTGTATGTGCATATGAGCACATCTAATATCCTTTAAATATTAAAACTTTAAAACCCAAATCAATAAAATAAAGGTGACATACTATTTTAAAAAAACTAGACATGTGGCTGGATTTCTAAAATCTCCAAGGTAAAACTTTAGAGGCATATTTCATTTTTATAATTCAAAGATTATACTTTACTTAGAAAAGTCTTTCAAATGGCTGAGATTAATAAATTGTGAACAGGGCAATCATATCTTTCTAAAATCTACTTTCATATCTTTCTAAAATCTACTTTCTCAATTTACTTAAATGTAGCCTTGTAATCCCAGTACTTGGGCGGCTGAAATAGGAGGATCGCAGGTTTGTGGCCAGCCTCAGTTACTTAGTGAGACCTTCCTTCCTCAACTTAGTGAGACTCTGTTTCAAAATAAGAATAGAATAGGACTGGGGAAAGAGCTCGGAGGTAGAATGCTCCTGGGTTCAATCCCCAGGACCAAAAATAAAATTTAAAAAAGTCCTTAAATGTTTTCCAGAAATGCACAGTAAGGGTTGATATGTTGGATTCATAGATAGGAAAATAAAATAATTAGTTTAATCTGACTCCTATGTATTTGACATGGGCATCATCTTTTCTTAGATATTTTTGTTAGTAAGTATTGTTCTGTTTGGATCATAAGCCTCGAGAATATTGTTGAGTAGAAGTATTAAGTATTTGCATCTTTGGACTCTATATTGAATGCATTTTAGAAACTATACAAGATAAAAGAGAAGCAATGCAAAATTTTAAAAAATTACTTTCATTCTCTCCATTTGTACATAGTCTCTAGATTTAATAGGTTTTGAAGTGGTAGTTTTAAGGGAAAAGTACTTTCTTTCAAATGAGATAAAATAATTAGAGATGTTTATTATATAATTTCTTCAGCCTCATATTTCTTTTCTTTTACTTTATTCATGTATTTTCTTCTTTTTTCTTCAAGGTCTCCTAACTTTGTCCACAGAGCCCAAAAATGACAGATAGAGCACATTTCCTTTAACTTTCTGTATAAATATTCATTAGTTTTATATTATGATACAATGCAGAATTATTCTCTAATTCATTTTTTTATTATAACACTGTCTTCTCAATGAGATATTGTACTGTCAGTCAAATTGGATGGAATAAGAAGTAGTATTCGTTTGCAAGCAAATAATAGAAATTTATTTAATAAAATGACTTTTTCATTATGTCTAAAATTATTAATTATGGTTGTAATTTTTATCATATGCATAATATTTTCTGCCATTTTACTGAATTCATTGAAAGTAAGCTTTTTTTTAGCTTAACAGTAAAATTACTGCGAACACAAAAACATCAAAGCTTGAAGTTTAGATTGAGATGTCATAATATGATCTAATTATGCTGCATTGTGTGAACTATGCATTTTATAGCTTATCAAGTATTTTAACATGTATTATCTTATACAATTCCCCAGAAGGTTTTGGAAGCATTTAATTTTTATATTCCCATTTTACATATAAACTAACATCCAAAATAAGCTAAATGTGTCATCCAGAGTTGCAAAGATACAGGCTGGGTTTGAGCATTTGCTACAAAGTAGATTTTATCTTCAAGTTCAGTGTATTATCTACTCTGCAACATTTACCACTTTGTAGTATATAGAGAGAAGTGGCAACAAAGTTATGTTACTCTTCAGAGGAAATGTATTTTCTTTATTTGGCTACAAGGTATAAAGCTGATATTATTCTTCACTCAGCTTTAAGTTGTTTAGAATGCAGCTAAAAGTGTTACTTAGTAAAGAATTTGTTACACCAAAGAAGTACTCTACAAATATTTGTCCAGGACACTTTGAGTAGACATGATTCCATTTTCATTGATTCTAATCCCAAATACAGCTGAAGTCCCATTAAAAAAAAAAAAAAAAAAAAGAGTGTAGACTCCAGAATTCAGATGATGGTGTCTAAGTAGAATTTAAACTATTTTAAAAATACTCAGATCTGTTTTTGCATTACCTTTTACTTATTGAAAATGGTCATTTCTTTAAGGTTTATATATAGAACTGTTTTTAAATTAACTTGATAAAAAGTGAGTTTATTTAAAGAAAAGAACACTTAAAACTGCACACCCTTACTAAGATCTGATATATCAAAGGTGGGAAGGGACATCACATTCATGCCATAAATAACATGATGGTGTGAACAAACACTTGAGCGGTTGGCTATACTGAACTATCATGATGCCCACAGGAGATAATGGGTTTTATTTCCTTATTGTTTTGTCCCCTTTTTAAATGAGACACAACTCAAAGAGACTATATTCAAATGATGTTCTATAAAAATTTCTCTTTTTCTTTTCTTTTTTGGTCAGTGCTGTGGATTGAACCCAGTAGCATTCTACCTCTGAGCTGCATCCCCAGCCCTATTTTTTATTCTTTATTTTGCAACAGGGTCTCACTAAGTTGCAGAGGGCCTCACGAAGTAGCTGAGGATGGCCGTGAACCAGAGATCCTTCTGTCTCAGCCTCCCAAGTACTGGGATTACAAGCATGGGCCACCCCTCCAGGCTTCTCTTCTTTTTTAATTTGTCTAAATGCCATGCATATGTGTAAATTTATATATAAGATGTGTTACATGTATAAAATTTATGGTAATATCTGTGATGACTTTTTCTTTATCAATATAAAATGGCTTTTGTCTGACTACTCACTATTCTTTAAAATGCATGTGCACTACATATACATATATGCTTAATAGATGAATATATGTTACATATATAACATGTGTATGTTAAATATAAATATATTATAAATAAATATATATATATATATATATATATATATATATATATATATATATATTTCCAAATGGTTTATTAGTACTCAGAATCACTAAATATATAACATCTCTTCCTACCCCTGAATCTGGAGAAGAAAATGTTCATGAAATGTCTTAAAAGGATACAAGAAGAGTGTTTATTGTTTAGAGTGTTACATATTCACACTATTACTTATTTGGATAAATAGATGCAATGTTAGTCTAAAACTGAGAAATTGTTATATTTGTTCAAAAACCATAATTTTTAAAGAGGATACTAAATGAAGTTCTATATTTATATATTTACATAACTCTAATAAACTTTCTAACATACTATTCAAGAAAAGGAATATTTTTTAAAGATACTTTTATTGGTGCATTATAATTTTATAATAGATGAATACTTTATGCATATTTGAATGTGTTTTGACAGATATGTCTTTTGGTTTAACTTACTAACAAATAAGAATGTATTTCCCTGAGTTTGTTAGGGGACCTGGGGTATTGACTTAGAAAATATTGGTGTCGAATTACTAATGCTTTTATGGAAGACTTCACACTTCAGAATCTTCAAGTGTTAGCCAAGTGATTCTTCTAAACAACAACATCTACTGCGGACTCATGATGCTGAGCATAATAATGTGTTTCAAAAATTATGTTTAATATGCAATGTACTACTTTAGACATTTGAAACATGAAAAATCTTTAGAACTCTGAAGGCTACTTAGCACACATATTGTTGTTTCATAAGAGTTCACATAAATCTATACATGACCTCACCTTTTATTTAAAAAAATAGTTCCCAACCACGACAGCCTATTGGAGTTACCTCCCAAGCCTGATGCTTATACTTGTTCGTTCCTCATCTAAGCTGACCTGGCTGAATTTGAGCATGGATGGTTTTTGACTAATATGGTTTTCATGTGGCACCAAAGGTTGTAACCATTGCCAAACACTGAAGGATGTTTTGTTTGTTTGTTTGTTTTTGTTTTATAACTGTAGAGAACATGTGACATGGTAAACTACTGTCAATTACTAATACTTTAGCGCTAAGACTACAGAATTGACATTTCTGAAATATAAATTAGTTATCCAATAAATTAGTCATATAATACTAAGTTGCTGACAGTCTGAAATGCTTTCTAATGTGACACTAAAAAGGTACACCACAATTTTCTCTGCAGTAGAGAAACAGACTTGTTGAATGGTGTTGAGAGCACAAGCTCAACTTTCCTGAGGATAGTGGATGATGTTTTCTGTCAGCTCTCTGAGTGTCTTGCTGAAGCTGTTTATCAGCAATATGACTGCTCCCCCCAAAGACTCCCTTCTCTTGCTTCATGGATTCTTTCTCAGCTCATTAAAAGTTCTGGTTTCTTTGTGTGGAGCTACAGGTCATGTGATTCTCCACAACCCCCCCAAGTTCCAAGAGCATTAGCTGTTTAGTTCTTCCCTCCTGTGAGACCCCTTTCTGTGGGATTTTTGACTTTTATCTACCTCCAAGGCAGAACTAGAGGTTGTGGTAGAGAAATCAATAAGAATGAATACATCTGAATGACAGGACTATGACCAACTGCTGGAATTGTGTGTGTGGAGGTCTTACTTGTCTCCAGATATAAAATGGGATGAGATGCATACCATGTTCATAGCAGCACACTTCACAATAGCCAAATTATGGAACCAACCTAGGTGTCCATCAACAGATGAATGGATTACAAAACTATGGAAAATACTCACAATGGAATTCTACTCATCAATAAAGAAGAACACAATTATTCCATTTGCAAGAAAATGGAAGGACCTGGAGAACATTATGTTACGTGAGACTAGCCAGTTCCAGAAAGTGAAGAGGCATATGTTTTCTCTAATAAGTGCAAGCTAGGGAGTAACCAGGATACCAGAGGAACTCCAAATAATGGAGGAGAAACTCAGTGGAGCCAGGGAAGTGGTCTAAGGGAAGGGGAAGGGGAAGGGGAAGACTGAGGTTCATGATTGGAAATATACCATTGACTGTGTGTACATATGTGAATATACCAGCATCAATCTCAGTACTCTGTATTAGGAATGGGGGGGATGGAGGGGTAGGGGCATCAAGTGCCATATGAATGTATGTCATTGTCAACGTGATTTACATTATGATGTGAAACTATAATGCACCAATAAATCATAATTATAACAAAAGGAAATGGGATGAGAAACAAAGCAAGAAACAGTTATAAGCCTGCTCTAGCATTAAACTTAACAAAGAAGGGTAAATGGTTCTTTCTGTAAAGCAAGCCTGCTTTCCTTCCTCCCTTCCTTGAGTCCAGAGATGCTCTAACTCCAAGCTACACCCACAACACTTTTTTATTTTTATGTTTTGTTTTGAAACTGGATCTTGGTGGGTTGCTGAGAGTCTTGCTACACTGCTAAGGCTGGCCTCAAAATTTTGACCCTCCTATCTCAACCTCCCAAGTACTGAGATTACAGGTTTGCAACACCATGCCTCCTGGCAAAGCAGTTGTTCTGTTTGTGAAGCTGGATGAACATTCTAATCACAGGAAAGGTTTCTAATGTTTGTTTTTCTTTTAAATTCGGTTGGTTGGTTTTGCTTTAACTTCTCCAAGTCATTCTAGAATAAAATACTTTTTACTAGAACAATTTTCAAAGCAAGTTATTTATCACTATTTATTACCACATAACTCTAGTGATCTAGAAAATATAGGGTATAATATGTCTTCATGAGTAACAAAACAATCTCATGATATGAATGACTATGTTGGCTATTTTTAGCTCATTTTTAACCCAGAATTTGAGTTTCCTTCTGATAGTTGGAAAATATCCCACATTACAGGGGTGGAAAAGAGCAAGTGATGCCTTGCATTATAGAAGATGAAATGCCCAAAATATTATTTCCCCTTCTCCCTTGTAGCTAGGGCATGAGACTCTGAGCTGGGTTTTTATCAATTACACGACTGTAGGTGGCTTTGAATTAGTGAGTGACAAAAGAGGCAGTTCAGTGGAAGGGTCTTCACAGTGGGCAATAGAGTGGTCATTTCCCTGAGATCAATTTAATGGTGCAAGAGTAGACACAACACAAACTAGTGCACCTACTGTCAAAAGGCGATATCCACATCGAGCCACTTTAATGATTTTTAGGGAGTATTCGTATTTGCTTAGTCTTAAACCTGGTTCTCCAGTCCTTTCATTTTAATTTGAAATAATGAAAAATTTAATAAATTCCTTTCTGTCTGAATCGGCCAGAGTCAACTTCCATTGCTTGGAATAAATTCATATGAATAATAAAACAGCATTATTAAAAGTGACCCAATTAAATTTTACAAGTAATTTATTAAGATAATTAATGCTGCTGTGGCATAAATACCAAATATTTGTCCTATTAATAGACAGACAGTAGAATTAATTATCTCTTGTATCCATTCTTAGCTTAAACACCAGAACATCATTATTAAAGTATTTTTGTGCACATATGAAGGTTTGTAGGAGGTTTGATGGAAGCATACATTCACAGCATATCATTAATGAAAAGTTTTCACAGGTATGTTCACACAAATACATATAACAGATTTTTGACAAAGGTGCAAAAGCAGTTCAGGGAACAAGAGATGTATTTTCAATAATTTTTTTCTAGAACGGTTGAATATCTACAAGCAAACCCAGGAGAATGCCACACAAACCTCATACCTTGCAAATCAGAGTAGACCATGGACTCACTTGTAAAATACAGAAGTATAAAACCTTTAGAAGAAAACCTTTGGGAACTAAGACCAAGCGAAGATAACTTTGACTTGACACCAAAAGCAAGATTCACACACAGCAGAGAACACTACTGAGCCATGAAAATGACCAACTGTTCATATGCAGCAATTAGACATTTTGAGAGGTCTACATTGAATGAGCGAGAGAATAAAACAATATACAAAGGTTAAATATGGCATGATTTTAGTCACATAACATTCTCGAAATGCAAATAATAATAAATGCTGGTGAGGATGTAGGGGAAAACGAATTATTATACACTGTAGGTGGAGTTGTAAATTAGTACAACCTCAAAACACTAGGAGTGGAACCGCCAGATGGCTGAGCTATACCCCTTCTCAGTATCTTTCCCAAAGAATTAAAGTCATAATAATATAGTGGCACACGTGTACCCATGTTTATAGCAGCACAATTCACAATAGTCAAGTTGTGGAACCAGCCTATGTGTCTGTCCACAGATGAATGGATACAGAGAATGTGATATATACACACAGTGGAGTTTTATTCAGATTATAGAAGAACAAAATTATACCATTAGCAGGAAAATGGATGGAACTGGAGAAGAGCGTGCTACTTGTGATCAACCAGACTCAAAAAGTGAAGGGTCATGTGTTTTCTCTCATAGTGGAAGCTACAGAGAAAATAGCAAACAAAAGTAACTTCAGATAAATGAGGATAAAGACCTGTACAGTAGTAGAAGGGTTTGGGGGAGTCAGGAGGAGGGGAAAGGGGAGATTTGGGGGTAGAAAACAGACCAAATAATGTTGTATGCATGTATGAATATGTCACTGTGAATTTCATTGTGATGTATAATTACAATGCATCAATATAAAATTGTTAAAAAAAAAAATTGAAGTAGCCAGGCGTGGTGGTGCATGCTTGTAATCCCAGTACTTGAGAGGCTGAAACTGGAGGATCCGGGTTCGCATCCAGCCTCAGCTACTTTGTGAGGCCCTCTGCAACTTAGTGAGACCCTGTTTCAAAATAAAGAATAAAAAATAGGACTGGGGGTGTACCCAGGAGGTAGAATGCCCCCGAGTTCAATCCCCAGTACAAAAAAAAATCTTTAAGTAACAAGATTATAGGAATGAGGAATAGGTTAGCAGTAACCAGAGCTTATGGGGGGAAAAAAAAGGGAGTGGGGTATGTGTGTTGTGTGGGAGGGGTCCTGTGGTGGTATAAATGTTCCGTATCTTAATTATAAATGTCATTGTCCTGGTTTTATATTTATAAAAGTTTTATCAAAACATTACCATGGAGAGAATTGGGCAAAGGGGCTGCAGGATCTCTCTGAATAATTTCCGATGACTACACGTGGAACCACAGTTGTCTGATAATAATAAGTTCAATTAAAAATAACAAGAGGAGGCATGACTATGTGGCTTCATTTTCAAACTATGATAAGCAGTCCATTGAGACATCGTTACAATTGGAGTCATGTAGGAAGAAAAAAACAAACAAACTCAAAGAAAATAGCATCACAGAATTTAACTCACCACTTTGTCAACCATGAATTGTGTAACCTATGGTAGATTTCATGTGCCTCACTTTTCCTAACTGTAACATATTTTACAAAGTCTGTAATGCTTCAGTACCTTGGAAGGGACAGTTGATTGGCAGATTCTGCAAGCCCCTGACAACAGCACTTTAATAGGAACACACAGCACAGGCAACCTCTCTGAGCTTTTCTTCTAAGAGAAGAAAGCCTAGTGCTCTGAGGCTGCCAATGTGTATAATGAGCTGAGGAAATAAAAGAGTGTAACAGTGCAGCTGACAGAATGCTACCTGTGCATGTAAAATTACCAATCCCAATGGCAGTGACAAGTGTGGAGAGGAGAATGGGGAGGGAGGGAAGCCGGACTGGGGGGAAGTGCTCCAAGAGTTGTGTGCACGTGTTTTGATCACTCTGTATCCCAATGTGATGCATAATTACAGCACCCCGAATTTTAAAAAGAAAGAAAATAATGACAAAACATTTTTCTCCAAAAGTCTTACTTCTCCTATGAAATTCAGGCTAAAATTTGTTTCATGGATGGTTGACTTTGACATATCATTTAGGACATGGTGTACCAGTGTCAATCTCAGTCCTTTGTATTGGGAAGGAGGAAGATGGGGAGGCGGGGGGGGTCTTCAGTATTGAGTGCATGTATGTTATTGTCAACATGATTTATATTATGATGTGAGACCATAATGCACCAATAAAAGCACATTACCAAAAAAGGACACAGTGAGAGGTGAGGGGTCCCATTCTGTGATGGTTTGAATAAGTGAAGTGAGGCGCCCTCCCATCCACTAAGGCTTTGGCTTTTAAAGGAATATTGCTGCTCTAACCGTAGGCACCCAATTTCTCCTTGGCCACAATTTTGATTCAGTAGCTAAACTCAAAGTGTGAGATGGAGACTTCACATCTACAGCCATACTGATATACTATGTGATACTCTAAGTAATTTTTTAAAAACATCTGTGGATATGCACTGTTTCATTTTCAGTGCCTGACCACCAAAGTATTCATGAAGCAAATTCTGATTTTGGAAAACAAACAACAGATCTTAAAAAAAAAATTAAAAAAAGAAAGCAATGTTTTGAGGGTCACAAAAGATAGGTCAAAAATATTTAAGTATGCAACTCATATGTAAAGTTCTATCCTACTAAACATATACGATTAATTTAAGACTTAGAGAATTGGGGGGGGGGATTTTATATTGAATAAATATTCATAAAAGGTTTTAATGAATATACTCATCATTTACTGAGCCTATCATGTGGTTAGCTTAATTAACACATAATCACATTTAATTAGCTAATCACATTTCACAGTGTTCTCCTATAGCTACTTCATTTCCTTCTGTTCTCTAGATCTCTAAACAAGTTTTCTCAATTAAGGAAGAAAAAATGAAAGGAAGGGAGGAAGGGAAGAAGGAAGGAAGGAAAGAAAAAAGGAAGGAAGGCAGGCAGGCAGGCAATAGATCTTTATAATGACTGGAGATTTATTTATTGCACAGTCTGAATGGCACAATATTTATTCTAAAACCCAAACCACAATGACATAGAACAGCTAGTTTGTGTTTTTGCTTAAAAACTAAGTATCTGGATAAATATATAAAAATGCAAATATGATTTATTAGGATAACTCATTTGCCACGTGAAAAAATGGGATTTAAAAATAACTCTTCTTTTGGAGTTAGGGGATCTCAATGTGAAGGCTCTCCATCCTCTATCTCTGAGTTCTGCCAAGAAGTGCAACAGAAACTGGGAGAAGGAGCTGGCTTCAGTTCTTAACAACTGAGAAACCCCAGTTCCTGCATTCCCAGTTTCAAAGTTTCATCTACTTAATAAAAAGCTGAAATCTGTCTCCTTCCAGAATGTCTCACCTATCTTGCTCAACTTAGCAAATCTCTTCTCTGAGCTCTCAGAGTATTTATTTATACTCCAAGGCCATCACACAAAAAGTGGTAAAGGTTGCGCCCAGCACAAACCTCAGAGATAATATTTACAGAGACAATGCCCTCTTGGAGTTGCCTGTTTGAACGTATTCTTATCAAACTTCCCTATGTTTCTCTTTGGTCCCATTAACTAGCTTTTTTCAGGATTAGGGCAATTATACTATTTTTTATTTCCTGATTGCCAAGTAGGCATAAATATTAATGAATTCATCTTGATTATATGATTTTTATTGTGTCTAGATATTTTTGGCATTTGTTCATACACTTTAGTGACTGTTTTCAATTTATGTCTAAGGTAGATGGATATTATTTCCTTAGAGTATCTGATAAATTTCATATTTTTGTCTAAGCCTGATGAATTGTGATAGCTTTTTTCCCCAGTGATAAACAAGATAAGACTTGTATTAATACTAAAGAACATTAGAATAAATGTTATGTAATGGGAATAATTTTAAAACTCTAGTCAAGAAATGGCTGGTTCTTAAACTTATTAAGAATTTAGTAGTAATCCAAGATATATTAATAAGGTAAAGCCTTTCCTTGCTAATATATATATATATATATATATATATATATATATATATATATATGTGTGTGTGTGTGTGTGTGTGTGTGTGTGTGTGTGTGTGTGTGTTATTATATATGTTATGTTATTAGCTGGAACTTTTGTGGGGCTTTCTCTCTCTCTCTCTCTGAATTAGAGAAAATAGAAATATTATTGATCATTTGAACTTGCAATCCAGTGCTCTCAGTGCAGTGAGGTTTATATAAGCTGCATTTGCCCCACAGAACACCTTAATTAAAAGGAACCAAGAAGTTTGTACACTCCACATTGTGCAGAAACAGGCAGCACTGCAGAACTTTCCTGCCTTTGTTGCTTAGTCTAGCCTTGTCTTGACTAAACATTAGAAACCATCAAAAACTAAGACTAATTCCAGCACCATTCCAATGAAATTTCACTCTCTATCTCCTGCTAAAGATGGATTGCTTAGCGACATGCCCATCCCAAAAGTATGATTTTCTATCTTGATACTCAGGTGATATTTAGTCACAACTCTTTTTTATAATGATAATGGAACTGCCAGAATGCCTAGCACAGAAAGCCCCAGATGAAGTGTCTCAGACAGCCCCGCTATGCTTTCTGCTGACAGCTTCATTTCAGCGCTTGCATAAAATGTGAAGGGAAAACAATAAAATCACTTTAAAAAAGAAATGTAATCACACCTTGAGCATTTGTTCAATCATTTATTCACGATTTATCTAAGATTCAGAATCAATGTTAAAGGAAACAAGTGTTGTGCTCTGCAGTTAGAAGCTGTAATGCATTTCTTACATTTTTTTTTCAATTAGAAATATTAAAGAAGCCAGGTGTGGTGGTGCATGCCTGTAAGCCCAGTACTTGGGACTGAGCCAGGAGGATCACAGGTCCACAGCCAGCCTCAGCAGCTTAGTCAAGTCCTTCATGACTTAGTGAGACCCTGTTTCAAAATAAAAAGTAAAAATGAGCCAGGAGTAGAGCTCAGAAGTAGAATGCCCCTCCCTGGGTTAGTGAACCCAGTACTACACACAGAAAAAAGTTAAAGATCTATTCATAGGTATATCATAGAAATTAAGGATATATTAAACATGAAATATACTAGAAACGAAAGCATAATGAGGACCTAGACTTGACTCTAATACTAACAAATTCAATGTTTTAGCCTACACAGACAGATACAATGACAACTAAGACCACTGCCAGTCTAGTCTAGCCTGGGATAAAAGGGACAGTCAACAAATGTTTGCTAAGTTGTTAAAGTTTGCATTCTGAGTGGTGCCACCACATATATGTGAGTATTGGCATTGCCTTCATGGAGGGGTTTTGTGATTTCCACCTTTGGAATTAGCGTCAGCAATATCAATTGGAGTGTAAGACCAAGGCTGGATTTGGAAATATACCAGCCAGAAAATACCTAATATTTAACTAGAAAGGTGTTAATCAGTGATTACTTTTTTTCAAGAAATACATCTTATAACTTCAATTAAACACAATTTTGAAATTTTTTTGAAAGCGCTAAAATTTAGCTTCCTTAAGAACAAAATACCATGGGCATTAGTTTTTTTTTTTTGGAGAGAATGGGTTGAGGGGACAGGTTTTGATGTAAAGGCTACCTAATTTTAAAAAGTTATGCTCTTCAACATCGTCTTCAGATCTTTATAGTGTGAGGGTTTATTTGTGCCCATTGCTGTTGTGACTATTCTATATATGTATTTATTAATTTTAATACTTACCATGAAACTGCAAATAGTGTATCAATTAAAGCCTTGCAGTAATTGTTTTATAGCAAGTGAAGCTTTAAGATCAAACCGTGGTCCTAGTATTCTTATACGTTACAGTTTAACACAGGCTATTGCATAAACTTCACCTTTAACATAACAGCAGGGATGAGCAGGCAGATCAGATACTGTTTTCTTGTTATATAGGAAGACCAAGAAGTTCAGCAGATGACATTGAGTCCGAGTGTCTTTTCAGAGTATTTGGGATAACCAAGGCACATGGTGGCACACACCTGTAGTCCCAGTACTTGGGAGGCTGAGACAGAAGGACTGCAGGTTCGAGGACAGCCTCTGCAAGTAGCAAGACTCTCAGCAATCTGGGAGACCTTGTTTCAAAAAACAAAATCTAAAAAGGGATAGTGGTGTAGCTCAGAGGTAGAATGCTCTTGGGTTCAGTTCCCAGGAACACACACACACACACACACACACACACACACACACACACACACACACACAGATAATGTCACTAATGATCCCTCTGATGTCTTCATCACTTTCCCTGTTATGTGTGCAACCAGCTAGCTCTGAAAAC
Source organism: Graphiurus murinus (assembly GCA_004027655.1). Lineage (NCBI taxonomy): Eukaryota > Metazoa > Chordata > Mammalia > Rodentia > Gliridae > Graphiurus > Graphiurus murinus. The sequence continues at coordinate 47,056 of PVLC010001900.1, read as the reverse complement.
TTGTGATCCTTGCAGCACTGAATTTGCTCAAGATTAAGAAATTTTTTCTACCAGTCTTTGTTTTCAAATATGAAAAAAACCTTTACAGCAATAGTTCTCCATGCAAAAGTATAATTCTGACAGGTTTTCTTCCATTCTGTCTTTGGTTTTTATCGCATGGTTTTCTGGATTAGATGAAGTATTTTGACCTACTTCTACCAATTCTTGTTCTGAAACCACTCTGCACCTCCGTTTGCTTCAGGAAAACCTAGTTCTTTTGCTTTTAATAATTTAAGGTGCAGCTCAAGAGCTTGAGTCTCTGAATGTCATGAGAGTGTACTGAGAAGAGAAAACTTTGTGTCTGTTGACTTTGAGCTCTGTGCCTCACCTATAAAATAATTATCAAGTTCCAAATGGCTAAATCCTATAGTGACTGTATACTGTAAACAAGATTGTACCTGTCACATACCTGGTACACGGTAGAGTATTTCCTTTTATCTGTTGATACTGGTATTCCTAAATAACAAATACTGATTTGACTTTCCACAATAAAAGAGTCTTACCCTATTTTGGAATATTTTATATTTCATTTCACCATTCAGGAACATCATTTCTCCTTTGCGTTGCGAAAACAATTTGCTGGGACTTAATATTTGGCCTGAAGTGGTCAAGCATGGTGTGGTTTTAATCCACAGCAATTACTTGATTAAACGTGCTTTAGACATAATGGTTTGGCCAAATTATGTGCCTAATTGATAAATGTGCAGACAAGAGCCCCCAGTGTGGAGGTCACGGAGAGATGTTGTCTTGATCACACCTTGCCTAGAAGCTTCAAGCTTTCTCACCTGGAGGGCTGGGCCTCCTGGCCATAGCCTGACCAGTTCCTCTCTGCCACTCACAAACCTTTTTTGAATGACATTTCAAATAGTGTCAATCAGGAGAAGTACAGGATCAGATCACTTAGGGAGTGCTACTTCAGAAGCCATTACGTAGACCCTACTGATGAATCACAAACCCTAGGTGCGCTTCTTGTGCTCCGGTGCCAGAGTGTCACAGGTGGTCTTGTTTCCAGGGATCCATGCATGTGCCCCTATCCTCCCTCCAGCCAGTTCTTTCACTGGCTTGTCTTCCCCTCTTCCTCCTCCCAGTCCTCCATCCTGCACTGCAAAAGTCCTCCCAATGGTCTGTTTTTGAGAAAAGGGTACTCTCTTTCCTTTAGACTCCTCCAGTCCTGAGCCCTGCAATGTTCTTCTCATTCTTCTCTGATATAGGTATGCTAAACTTCAATCTTTCTTGTGGTCTCCAAGCTTGCATGTCCAGATTTCTACATTTTTTCCCCACTTGATATTTTTATTACAATAAATCTAAATAGAACACACTGTGCTCCCTCCTGAGACAGGTACCTGCCACCACAAAGACAGGTTAGTGGGTGCTTCTGTTAGCACTGGAAATCTTTTCAAAATTGTTCCGTAGTAGACCTCAGAGATGAGCCTACTCTTCCTCTTTCTCACTCAAATCTAACCAGACGCCTGACTCTGGGGGGTGCTTCAAGTATCTCTGCCCTCTTCTGTGTCTTCCCAATTGAAAATTTTGCTTCTCTAACTTAAGGCTGGAGAGTTGCTTTGCCTTTGTAATGGCTCTTTGTACTGCCTGTTCAATTATCCCTGCAATCCTGCTACATTAATTTTTCTAAATTTCAGTTTGGAACATATAATTCCCCTTCTTGAAATTTCCCATGGTTTCTCATTAACTTGAGTAATAATTAAACTTAAACTGGTAATTCAAAGCTACCCACAATGCCTGCCATTGTTGCAGTTAGGTTTTTCTTTTGAATATAACATTTCAAATATACTGGAAATTACAGAGCATCATAAACTTCCACGTATAAACTACACATACTTAACCAATATTACCTAGTACTTTTTTTCTGCTTTAATTTTTTAAGATAGAAAAAGGTTGAGAGTTGAAGACTCATTTCAACCTTTTGCTAAAATCACACTCAAAAGTTTTATTCAGTAGTTAGCTATGCTACTATAGAGATCTAATTCTTTTAATCATTGTACTAGTCTATAGTGCATAAATAAAGCACTGTTCCTCAGTTAACAGACATTATGAGTTTTCACTAATTTTGCTATTATAAACTATGCATAAAAAACACACTTATTGTGCTGGGAATGTAGTTCAGTGTAGAACATTTGCCCAGCCTGTGGGAGGTCATGGGTTCAATCCCCAGCACCACAGAAACAAAACAACTCACTTATGTAATTATCCTTGTCTACATGTGGACACATTTCTCCAGGGTATGTGGACAGAGGTAGAGCTTCTGGTTTGTAAAATATGCACATTTTTGTTTATTGGATGATTTTAGATTGCTCACAAGCAATTGTTCCTCTTTAGGAAACCAGAACCATTCAGAGAGAAACTCTTTTATCACATTCTGCTTAGCAGCAATAGCATGTGTGTAGCAGGTTTCTTTAAGTTGTGAATTATTTCATGCATACAAAGAACATAAGGCTTTATTTTCAAAAGTAATTTTTCTCATTTGTTTCAATTTTTAAAAGAAATAAATTGGATAAAATTGAAGCTCACTGTGTATCCCACTACAGTTTCTTCAGAAGTAAACTCAGGTTTATGATTCTATATGCACTTTTTTTACATTTAGGATACGTTTCTGTTTCTTTAAATAATATATACTTTGCTTTGCATATTTCAGTTTTATGCAATTGGAATCATACAGTATGATTTCCTGCTTTTGCTCAATATTGTACTTTTGAGATTTAATTGTTTTGATATATAGAGTATAGAGTTTCAGTTTTTTTTTTTTTTTTTTTTTTTTTTTTTTTTTTTTTTTTTTTTTTTTTTTTTTTTTTTTTTTTTTTTTTTTTTTTTTTTTTTTTTTTTTTTTTGCTTTTTTATGCTATTGCTTTGTATGAGCATTCTCATTTCCTCGTGCAAATGTGCAAGAGTTCTGTTAGGTAATTTGCTGAGAGATGGATTTGATTCTCTGGGCATAAGTTGGCCGCACACTCAACTCACTAGATATTGCTAGTTTGTCTGACAGTGCTTCCAAAAGCCACCGCATCCTCCCCCTGATACACATACAATTTGAGAACCTCAGGAACACCTGATGCATGAGACTTTGTTCCTGGTAAGTGGATGTTTTAATCCTGCATTTCTCTGCACTTTGAATACGTTTCATGTTTGTTGACCTAGTGATTTTCCTAGTTTGTGAATTACCGTTTCAGCTTCATTGCCCATAGGCGTTCTATCCAGATTTTGAATACTAACCCTTGGCAGTTCTACAGAATATGACTATCACATGTCAAATTATAGCATGCTTTTAAATTTACTTGTGGTGTCTTGCATCTTACTAGTGTTTTAATTTTAATACATTCACATTTATTCTCTTTACGAGTTGAACTTTTTGTGACTTACTTAAAGAAGTACTCCCTACTGTAAAGTTACTATTTTCTATTTTAATAATAGAAGATTTCATTTTAATTGCTTTCACATAGAGATCTTTTTGTGTGTGCGTGTGTGGTACTGGGGATTGAACCCAGGGGCATTCTACTTCCGAACAACACCCCCAGCCCTATTTTTTATTCTTTATTTTGAAACAGGGTCTCGCTAAGTTGCAGAGGGCCTCACTAAGTAGCTGAGGCTGGCCGCGAACCTGCGATCCTCGTGTTTCAGCCTCCCAAGTACTGGGATTACAAGCGTGCGCCACCACGCCCGGCTTCACATAGAGATCTTTAGTCATATAATTAATCCTTTTTGTAAGGGGTAAAATTGAGATCTATCTTTTTCCTATATGAATGGCCAATTTTCACCTATATTAAATATTCTTATCCATTATATTCTTAAGCAAGTCTAATATTTTCTATTTTCCTATACATATTTCCAATATTTTGTTGTATTTGTTCTCAGGTAGTTTGTAGTTTTTGCTTTTATGAATAAAATCTTTGGGAAAAAATAATTATCTAGTTGGTTACTAAAAGTTTGTAGGAATGCTTCTGTTTCTGCATATAATTTACTTGTCATTAATTCACTAATTAAGTATTGGGTATATGACGGGTTTGCTCTGCACAAGTAGCATAATCTTGTTTGAAACAAGGAGCAGGGGCCTTACCTCCAAGGAATGCATCTGATAATCAGTCAAAAATGTAAACATTGCTGTGATGAACACTCATATGTCCCCAGAACAAGGTTTGATGGTGAGAAAAAACAGGAAGGACTCTGGTTTTGAAGCCAAGAAGTCCCCAGAGATGTGGGGGCTTTTGAGTTAGTTTTGATGGTAGACGTGGCGCTCAGGAGCAGGGTCTGCAGGAGGCAGCAGGCAGGTGAAGGAGCGAGGTGGGCAGGGAACCTGCACGTGTGCAGTTCCTCGGGGTCACAGGTGCCACAGTGTGCCAGGTTAGGCTGGAGTAACTGGGTGGGAGTAATGCCAGCCTGTTTGCCCATGTGCGGCCCAGGCCAATATGAGTAAAATGGAAGCAGAAAAGACTCTAAAGGAGCAAACCCAGAAAATTCAGGAGTCAACAGGCAACAGACACAGAGAAGACCTGTGCTGTGTATTTCATGGTTATGTAAAAATAGATTAATAATTCTCCTCCTTCTGATCCTTTCATCTTCGTGTAAACTTATATTTATACAATGTTGCTTTCCTCTATCCCCTCTAACTTGTCTTTTTGTAGTGTTATCATTTAAAATTATTTTTTAAAGTACCTCATTTACTCACTTTGACTAAATTCCCTAAACTGTGTGTGGTTTTCACCCCTCTTGCTTTCACTAATGTATAGTGGTTTGCTTGTGCTGTGGATATATGCCTTTTTTGTGGTTATCATTATATTTAAATGTTCATGAAATTAAATTTTTCTCTATGATTCCACAAGCATAGAATTTCTTCATAAAATTTTGCTGGAATATATACACTGGAATTTTGAATTTATTATGAAATATTTTCCTTTATTCATTATACCATCATTAAAGCAATTATTTATTTTATTTTATTATCATATTTTATTTTTATTTTATTTTTGTGGTACTGGGGATTCAACCTAGGGGTGTCCTACCTCTGAGATACACCTCTAGCCCCATTTTTTATTCTTTATTTGGAAATTGTGCATATAATTTTATTGGTGCATTGCAAATATACATCTAATTGAGGTTCAAAGTCATGCAAACAAACAGACACACAGGTCTTGGTGTGTTTCCCTTTAGGTCCCACCTCAATACCTACCCCTCCCCATACAGAATAGTGAGATTGGTAGTGATGGCTTCATACATAGGCGTGGCGTGATTTTAACTCATTCTTTCTTTCCTTTCTTCTTTTACCCTTCCCCATTTTCCTCCTCCATCAGCTTCCGCTATCCTACTCGTCTCTCTCCCGAATTATCTGAAGTCCCTTTTGTTTTCTCTCTAGCTTCCATATATGAGAAAAAAAATATTTTTCTAGGGGAAAATATAAATGACTAACAGTTGGACCATATTAGCCAACACTGTAAGATCATGATTATAATGTTGAAAAATAATAAAATGGAATGCCCAGGAAAATCTAGGAAATCAGTGAATACAATGACTGATGTGAAAGAAGCATCAAATACTATCATTTTAACTAAACATTCATAGCCACATTTTCCACTTGTAGGCTAGGAGGTTCATCATGTCCTAACCATTTACTGCCCTTTTTCTGGATTTAGTTATTTCTTATTTTTCTGGTCCAGTATATTTACCCCCCCCCTTTTTTTAAAGCTATTTTAATTTTATTTAGAATTACTAATGATTTTAATTTAACATATTTTCATTGTACTAATGAATACATGACATATAAAATATGGAGAGTACCTGGGTGTGGTGGCACATGCTTGTAATCCCAGCATTTGGGAGGCTGAGACCGGAGGATCCGGGTTCGCAGCCAGCCTCAGCTACCTCGTAAGGCCCTTCGCAATTTAGTGAGACCCTGTTTCAAAATAAAGAATAAAACTAGGGCTGGGGGTATATCTCAGAGGTAGAATGCCCCTGAGTTCAATCCCCAGTACTGAAAAAAAATATGGAGAGTACAGTAGAACATAGATTATAAAAACAAAACATATAAATTATTTCTCTTCTACACTCTGCATTGTTTTGCTCAGGGTTTAAATGTTGGTCACACTACATCTCTGATGAACTGAAATAAATGTATTTTAAATTCTATAGTTAATGTGCTCATTCATTCATTCCATAAGATTGATGTAGTGCTTACTTTGTATCAGGTATGATTCTTATGATTCTCAGACATTGAAACTCTTACCTCAATTTACCTTTCTTGCTCTTTCAAGAAAGATTTCATCTATTATCTGAAATTTGAGTTCTAAACAAATTAAAGTTTCAAGTGGAAATTAGAATTTCAAAAAGTTATACTGATTTTAAAAATATAAGCTTTCTCCCCGATAAGGATTAAGTTTATAACTCTAGAATATCCACATGTAAAAAAAATATTGTGCTATATAGGTCAAAGAGAAAATCAATTAGAAGAAAAAAAGCCTCTCATAGTTCATCTTGCTGTATAGAATACCAAAAATAATGAAATTCAAATGAATTGTCTAGGATTGTCTAACATGCCCCAAAACAAATCAACTTTACCAGCAATTTCTCTACTCTCCTTTTATATGCTCAAGCAAATTAAAACAATAAAAGTAGATAGGATTTTCTCAAACAAAATGCCAGTGTCAATTTGGTATTATATTTTTACCTCAATGATGAGTAATTATCAGAATTACTGCCTTTCATTGTGGATTCATTTACATTTATAAGTAATGTTTCTCTGTAGAAACCTAGAACATTCAGAAAAGACATGTGCAAACTCAAAGTTTATCTTTATTACCTTTTGTTCTACACAAATGAATGCCTCCATGATCTAAGACCTAATATCACTTGTCAAAGCCAATGTGGGAAAGAGAGAAAGCTTGTCTATACAAAGTAGCCACAAGAGAATTAATGAATTATTAGCTTTTGAATTCGATTTTCTGTAGCAAATATCTTTTAATTATTTAGTCCACTCATTTTCTTCAAAAATTTTGCTGGAATATATACTTACACTTTCCCTATGACTGTTTATAAGAAAGTCATGAGAACATTTCAGTAGCATGGCCATGTCCCTGTTAATGCAAGATGTAAAGAGAAATTTCTAATTTAAAAATATTAATTTTTTTGTAGGGAAGAGGAAATGTGGCTATTTTCTGTTTGTATATAATAACAACTTATTTTATTAACTGCTCAGTTTACCTAAAATTTTAGAAGTTTAATATAATTTGTTTTCCCTTGATTATCACATGGTCATATTTTATATCTCTATCAAAATATGTTGGAAATGATCTTTTGGACTTTTGTTTATATTTGATATTTCATGATTAAATATATGTTGAAATGCACAAGTTGGTCAGTAAGGATTATGCTTCACACAAGTATATCCACATTTATTTTGTTATAAGGGAAATACTGAGTTGTTCTCTGCCTCTGTCTCTATCTCCCTCCCTATTTATATGTTTATACACTTTCATAATAGACTCCATTATTTCCCAACTCTTCTATCACACTATATTATAATGCAATGTCTGTAACTCTTACTGATGTTTTCATTTTTACAATTAAAATTTCTAAGTCTTAAGTGTGACAATTGAAAACTACTAGGAAAAGAAAAACTATTGTTTTTATTTCGATGTAAAATATGGGATCCATTGTTCTTATTTGTGAGTTTTCCCAGTGAGATTGTGGTTAAATTACTGACTATGATTATGAAACACTGATTATGAAATAGTGATAAATTAACCACTTTTTACTTAATGAAAATTCCACTTTGAAATAAAGAGTCATAAAAACCATCTAAGTGGGTATAAAGTCATATAACCGCTTCTGAGATAATCTATAAGTGATAGGTGGACAATTTCCAACGTCTGTTGCCAACAGTCTTATTCTAGTCTGCAGAGGAAATTTTGTTACCATTAGCTTTACCTTGTGTTAAAAAAAATCTGAGATTCATTTGATAATAATGGAAAAACAGCCACCATCTTGTCCAAAAAGTCTTAGCTTATCTACATTAATCCTTTTATCTTTCGAGCTTCCAAATTTGGCACATCCGTTACGCTTTCACCTTCAGTCTATGCATTCTGCAAGAAAGGGTAATTAATGTTGGGATCTTGCTTACTTTTGGATAACTCAGATTTAAGACCCAGGATAGTTCTTTTCACTTTTGCTTTATTTTTATTTTTCAGAGAACAAAGACTTATTCTCTTCAGAATTAAAATTTATTTTTCTTTCATTATAAAAATAAGTTGTTCTTTTTAAAATAAAAATCATACAACACAGAAGACTACAAGGAAGTTTGACTTAGCCGTCATTGCTCTGCTTCCTCATAGGATTGTTATCTTTTTTTTTTTTTACATGAATATAGCTAGATTTTTTTTCTCTAGGTTAAATACATAAATATTCTATTTTATAAAATAGCAGAGTATGGACTTGTATAGTTCTTTCTCTTCAGTTACTATCTCTGAATGTCCATGATCCTCATTGCGTCACCCTAAAACAATTAGTGAAAAATCTGTATACTAACAAAATCAGTTTTATTGACTCATTACAATGAGGAAAACTCTACAATGGAGAAACTTTTGGAGTTCTCCTAAAATGAGGGAAACTATAGGTTTATTATATTGTTTCAAGGGATCCTAGAATTTAGGTAAATATAAATAAACCAGCGCTTTTGGCAGGCACAAAGAAGAACTATCTAAAGGAGTTAATAGGTCCAGATTGTCATGAAAACTCAGAGTCAGTCATTTTCCTTGGAAATTACAAAATGGAGATAGTTATGGAAAGCTGTGCCCTGAAACCTCGTTATCTGAACCTTTGCACCTTAGCTGGGAATCATTATTGCTTTAAAGTGACTGAGCAACGCCAAGCAAGATTGGGATGTTTCATTATTTACCTCATTTCAAACATTGAAGTTTCTGGCAGCAAACAAGTTTCCTTAGTGAGTAGAAAAATAGTACTCACTCACGAAAGGGTGTCATTTATGCAGTTCTTGATTGTGTACCCATGGAAGAAATGGCCACTCCTGTTCACTTTGCAGCTGGCTTTATCTCTATCATTTATTCCAGCCCAGTGAATGGAAGATTTTTACTGCCCAAGATCATTTTTTACTTTCCCACCAGAAGTACAAAAGTATACACAATCATCAATAGGTGTGGTTTATGGATATTACATAATTTAAGTACTCACTGGTGTTGGACTGCCTTCCCCCCCCATTAAATTATGAGAATCTATTTTAAATTATAATAATTAAAGAAATAGAAAGAAAAAAAGAATTTGAAAGAAACTTCCAATTAAATCACTAAGATAAATTAAATATTCCATAATATAGTATAAACTTAATGAAATTTTCCTGTAAAAATTATTAAACTAAATAAGTTTATCATTCTAATTCTGAAATGGGTTGATTGATACCAGGACCATCCATAAACTGAGTGACAAGAATGAAGATTTAGCCGGGAGTGGTGGTGGACGCTTGTAATCCCAGTATTTGGGAGCCTGAGATCCGAGGATCCGGGTTCGCAGCCAGCCTCAGCTACCTAGTGAGGCACTCCGCAACTTAGTGAGACTTGGTTTCAAAACAAAGAATAAAAAATAGGGCTGGGGTTATAGCTCAGAGGTAGATTGCCCCTGAGTTCAATCCCCAGTACCACAACAAAAAAAAAAAAAAAAAAAGAAAAAGAATGAAAATTTAATGAATAATATGTGATTGTTAAATATAATTCTGTTTTCAAAAGGAGAAGGGGTGACAGACATATTTCTGTATGCAGAAATGCATTTATGAATTGTGTTTCTGGTTACAATCTTATTCACAGTATGACTAATTCTATAATAATGAATGGCAACCAGTAATACATTTGGGGAGTAGTAATGCCTAGAAATTAACATTCAAAGTTGTAAATTTAAACTGCTTCAAATATATTAGTAGAAGAAAATAAATTTTATTTAAAGTCTAAGTTAATGCAATTTCAACAATTATTTTTTATTAAGAAACACTTATTTGTGTTGGGTTTGAAATTATAAAGTGACTTAATTGAGCTAAATAGTTGCCTTTTAGGATTTCATAATCAAAGATAGCGTGTACACTATGTTTTCTGGCAAACTTAGAGCTATTAAATCAAGGCCTTAAGGATTTGGACATGTCTGCTTAATCCCAAAGCACAGGAATTTGCTGATTATAATATTTTTGATTATTGGTAAGTCATAGAAGAGGTAGTTGTAAATCCTGATGTGTAGATAAAAACAGAAGCTTTCTTCTACCTTATTTCATCTAATTGTAAAAAGCTTGACTCTGTGTGCTCTCCTGGGTCTGAACCCAGTTTAAGTCAACATATTAATTTTTTTTTTACTTAATTTTAAATGGAAATAGAATCCTTCCAAGCTTTCCAAGAGATCTGGTATGAGCGCTTCATTTAACAATGTTAATTGGCCACTGCTTCTTCTTGAAAAACGGGTAGTAAAATTGTCGTAGACAGCAAGTTTCCATCTCCCTGTTAATTCTTTTCCTGAAATCCACTGAAGTCCTTTTAACTACTTTATTGTTTAAATGAATGGCGAAAGCATAGAAATTTGACTTCCTAAAAGCTTTCTCTTCAATACTTTGCAAGAGTTTTTTGGCATATCACAATAGAATTGGCCAGTAACATTAGAACATCAGGGATGACTTTTAAGTGATCAACATTGTTGTTATTATTATTATTATTATTATTATTATTATTATTATTATTATTTGTGGTACTGGGGATTGAACTCAGGGGCATTCTACCTCCGAGCTACATCCCAAGCCCTATTTTTTATTCTTTATTTTGAAACAGGGTCTCACTAAGTTGCGGAGGGCCTCACTAGGTAGCTGAGGCTGCCCGCAAACCGGGATCCTCCGGTCTCAGCCTCCCAAATGCAGGGGTTACATGTGCAGCTTGTACACCACGTCTAGCTGGTCAACATTATATTTATTGCATAAAATTGTATAAGTTAATTATAAGGTAAAAAAATATATTTGAAGCCAGGAATTGTGTTGCACACTTGTAATCCCAGTACTTGGGAGGCTGAGACAGGAGGATCGTAGGTTACAAGCAGCTTCAGCTACTTAGTGAGGCCCTTCCCAACTTAGTGAGACCCTGTTTCAAAAGCAAAGAATTAAAAATAAGACTGGGGGTGTAGCTTGGAGGAAGAAAACCCCTGGGTTCAATCCCCAGTACCAGAAAAAAAAAAAATTTTGGCAGCCAAAATTTACCCCAACTGAAAAAGAAATCCAGAAAACAATTCTACGCACAATAGCACCTCAAAAAATAAAATACTTAGGGATAAACCTAACCAAAGAGGTAAAAGACCTCTATAAGGAAAACTATAAAAAGTTGAAGAAAGAAATCGATGAAGACCTTAGAAGATGGAAGAACATACTATGCTCTTGGATAGGCAGAATAAATATCATTAAAATGGCCATCCTCCCAAAACTGATTTACAGATTCAATGCAATACCCATGAAATTACCAAGGGCACTCCTCACAGACATAGAAAAATCAGTCCTTAAATTCATCTGGTAAAACAAAAAGCCCAGGATAGCCAAAGTAGTTCTTAGCAACAAGAACCATGCAGGAGGTATCACAATACCTGACTTCAAACTCTACTACAAAGCCACAGTAATAAAAACAGCATGGTATTGGCACAAAAACAGACATGTAGACCAATGGAGCAGAATAGAAGACTCAGAAACAGACCCACAGGTTTACAGTCAACTGATTTTTTACAAAGGAGCCAAAAACATACACTGGAAAAAAGATAGCCTCTTTAACAAATGGTGTTGGCAAAACTGGTTAACCATATGCAGGAAACTGGAAATAAACTCCACTTTCCCACCCTGCACAAGAGTCAACTCAAGGTGGATCAAAGACCTGGAAGTTAGGTCGGAGACCTTGTAGCTACTTGAGGAGGGCATAGGACCAACACTTCAACACATAGGCACAGGTAAAAACTTTCTCAACAAGACCTCCAAAGCACAAGCAACTCAAAGGAAGATCAATACATGGGATTGCATTAAACTGAGGAGTTTCTGTGCAGCAAAGGAAACTGTCAAGAACCTCAACAGAGAGCCTACAGAGTGGGAGAAGATTTTTGCCAGTTACTCTACAGATAGAGGTCTAATATCTAGGATATACAAAGAACTCAAGAAAATCACAGCTAAGAAAGCAAACAATCCAATCAAAAAATGGGCAAAGGATCTAAACAGACACTTCACAAAAGAAGAAATACAGATGGCCAATAAATGTATGAGGAAATGTTCCACATCATTAGCAATCAAAGAGATGCAAATCAAAACCACCTTGAGATTCCACCTAACCCCAATCAGAATGGCAATCATCAAAAACACGAGCAACAACAACTGCTGGCGAGGATGTGGAGAAGTAGGAACTCTAATACATTGTTGGTGAGACTGCAAACTTGTGCAACCACTTTGGAAAACAGTATGGAGGATCCTCAGACAAATGGGAATGAGCCTACCATATGATCCAGCAATACCACTTCTGGGTATCTACCCAACAGAACAGAAACCAAACTCTCAGACCAACGCATGTGTATCTATGTTTATAGCAGCTCAATTCACAATAGCCAAACTGTGGAAGCAGCCGAGATGTCCATCAACAGATTAATGGATTACAAAACTATGGGATATGTACACAATGGAATTTTATGCAGCCATAAAGAAGAACAAAATCATGTTATTTGCAGGGAAATGGATGCAACTGGAAAACATTATGTTAAGTGAGATTAGCCAGTCACAAAGAGTATGGAAGCATATGTTCTCCCTAATATGCGGATTCTAGGGAGAAGATGGGGCATAAGAGGGTCTTCAGATGGAAAAGGAGAGACCCTCGATAAACAAAGCAGTTGATTTAACCAAAAGGGATTGACGGGGGAGCGGGGACACCCTAATGTACATCAAGGTTACTCACTAAATTGAACTTGAGAGGGTGGAAGCGGGATGGGAATTGGGGGAAAGGGTCAAATGAGAAATGTGGGCACATATGTCGTTCTCAATTTGTACCTAACAAAGATGTCTGCTCACAATATACGAATAATAAAATAAAAATAAAAATAAAGAAATTTTAAAAAATCCCCACTCTACTGCTTTACTTGCAAACGTAATTCAGTGAGCACGTTGCTAGGAGTAATTTCCATTCTGGTTCTTTGCTCTGAGAAGGGCTGAGCGAGGGCCAATATGCATGCAGTTTTAGAGACTTCGCCATTTATGTCATCTGTACATATGGCAAAGGGAATAAAACCTGAATATTCTTTGCTTTTTAAAGACTTGAATGTAAGTATTTTGGAAAGAAATGCAGAGTGTTTCTTCTTAGGAACTTTTTAACTATGCAGTCACTTTTATAGCATAAAAATCACTAGAGAGCATAATTGTAGGAAGAGCAAAGTGAATTCTACATTCTATATTGCATTGAGTATATTTCTATATACTTTTTTCACTTCATATTTTTTAGATATGAAAGTATTGCCAAAGCATGACCAGTGTAATAATGCCACTGATTTTATAGTTTGACTACAGCAAGATTTTCTGTTCCCCTATACCTTTTCCAGTGGAGAAGAGTCAATCTCAATTTCTCTTTTGTCTTGTAACTACTTCTTACTGGCTGTGTGTGTGTGTGTGTGTGTGTGTGTGTGTGTGTGTGTGTGTTACTGGTGATTGAACCCAGGGATTTTCTACCTCTGAGCAGCTACACCCCCCAGACCAATTTTTCTATTTTGTTTTGTTTGGAAACACTGTCTCACCAGGTTCCAACCTGTGATCCTCCTGTCTCAACTCCCAAGTTCTGAGATAGCAGGTGTACACCACCAACCACCAGGGGAGGTTCTTACTGACTTTTAAACTTATTTTCTGAACATATTATGTGAGGTCACATATGGTTGGGTGTGAGAGCTGCCACAGGATCTGAAAATACTCCTCAGAGGAGTGGAAGCAAGACTTCCAGCTAGCAGAACTGTATTGGTAACAGGGTTTTCAATTTCTCACTTATTTGTGGGTCCCTGTTCCCTTGTTGGTTAATTCTTTCTCCAGGTGCTTCCTGAGTGATGTTTGACACATTATTTAATCTCTTCTCTCTTTGAACTCATTGAAAAAAGAAGGGCAACAATTCTTCCTCTTTGGACGAGGTTCAAGCTCAAATACAACCATAGAAGAAGGCATGTGGCCCATCTGTAGGCTGTGCATGGACATGAAGAAAGGAAGTTTCGCCGGGTGTGGTGGCGCACGCTTGTAATCCCAGCATTTGGGAGGCTGAGACCAGAGGATCCGGGTTCGCGGCCAGCCTCAGCTACCTAGTGAGGCACTCCGCAACTTAGTGAGACCCTGTTTCAAAATAAAAGAATAAAAAATAGGGCTGGGGGTATAGCTTGGAGGTAGAACGCCCCTGAGTTCAATCCCCAGTACCGCAAAAAAAAAAAAAAAAAAAAAAGAAAGGAAGTTTGACAGAGGGAAAACTGGCCCTTGTCAAGGCTGCGGCCCCAGCAGCTCCATGATCTCGGGAGCAGGGATGGCCTTTGAGAGTTGTCACAAATTGAGGCCCAGGAGCCAGCCTTTGCATTTCTGTATCTGCCAGTCACTAGACTCAGGGCATCACCTTCCACTCTCAAAATCCTATGGTTTCAAAGTCAATATAATCATCCACTTATCAAATATTTATTTTAGCACTGGACTCTATTGAACATATAAAGACAGGTAAGACATGAAACTTTCCATTCAGAATGCATTGAACGAGTTGAAATATCTGTTAAACTAATAACAGATATTTATTATTTAATTTAATATTATTTATTTGTGGAATCTGGTAAAGCTCACGATAAAAATCAAGACAAGTCCCTTTTTTTTATGGGGGCCCAGAAAAGGGACTTTTCATTCAATTGTGAACTTGGAGTGCAGAGGTTTTAAACATCCTTTACAGATGTGGGTCTTGAATTAGGAGGTTGCAGTCATGCATTGCCTGGCTAATAGGGTACATTTGGAGAAGTGTGTTGTCCTGCAATAAAAGCATGAGCTTGCACAAATTCGGGTGGCTATGACGTCAGTAGATGATGCATTCTTACGGGACCCCCATTGCAGGTGCCGCCCATCATTGACCAAAGCATGGCTGTGTGCCAAATCTCTGCGTTTGAATACAGTCTCGATGGATGGTGAAGTGGAAAGAAGTTCACATTATTGAGCAGCACTGAATATTATAATGATGATGAATGCATTCAAAAATCTTTTAATGTACTTGCTTTTTCTTAAAATGCTTCCAATTCATTATTTTATCTTTAAAAGAATATGTATTATTTACATATAAAAATAGATACATTTGCATTGAGTATTGTCTCCTCTCTATTTCATCTCTTGAGATATTTCTAAGCTGTGCCTTGTTTTTAGAAGTTTGGATATAATTTTTAAGAGAAATATTGAAGATAATATCTATTTATTCCTGGCTATGAAATGGAATAAAGTAAGCACATTTTTAATTCTTCTTTTTTGTGTGTGTACCATTTTTTATATTCATGTTATACATTTTAATTACAGTTCTCACACCTTTATTTAGTTACTTTTTTTGTGGTACTGGAAATTGAATCCAGGGGCATTGTACCTCTGAGCTACACCCCCAACCCCTTTTATGTTTTATTTTGAAACAATTTCTGAATAGGTTGGGTCTATTTTGAATAGGGTTTCAGCTAGGTTGCTGAGGCTGGTCTTAAGCCTGCAATTCTACTGTTTCAGCTACCCAAGTACTGGGATTACAAGTATGTGTCACCACACCTGGCTTTCTCATACCTTTAAAACCTTAGTTCTATGCACGATGTGTATTGTTTAGTTCACATGTACTATTTGTATATACTTATGGTGTATAGACTTGCCCCAGAGACCCATCACCCCAGGTGACTCATCACCTTGACAGGTAACTCATCACCTGCCTGATGACTCATCACCCGGCTTCTCCCTCTTGTGTTCTTCATTTTGATATCTGTCTGGATCAGCTGGACTTAATCATTAGATGGCTTTAGGAAGGTATTAAGAGTAGCCATGAGTGTGTTCTCTGATTTCCTGCACACTGGGAATGTCTGCTTACTTCTCTTTTTGTTGCAAGATAACTTGAGCTTGAGTATTCTCCTTGGGTTATAGTTGTTTTCGTTTGTTGTTTGTTTTGTTTTCACTGAGATCTTTGTAGGCTTCATTCCACTGTCTTTCAGCACTTAATGTTATTTGTGGATGATGTGGATCTTTCAGCTACCCCACTTATCTTCTTCCTTAAAAAATATACGCTGTTTGCCTTGACTATGAGAAATGTTGTACATGAAACACAAAAAGATAGCATTTTTGTAGAATTGTGATATCAGAAGAGAAAAGCAGCTGAACATTTCCTGATTGAAGCCTTAGTACATTCCCTGAAAGTGTGGGTGGTGAATTTCAGCAGCATCTTGAAGCATTTCAAATCCCACTATTTAATTTTCAATAGGCTAATTAAAAATTAGTTGCCCATTTTAAGCTTTTGAAATTACAATAGAAGAAAGATACTAAAACTAAACTTTTGAAATTAATACTCTATACTGTCTTATTCTTGGTTAAGTGTGTGTGTGTGTGTGTGTGTGTGTGCGCGCGTGTGTGGTATTTGGACTCATATTAATTAAGTCATCATAGCTTAAAAAAAAAAACCCTTTCTATCATACCAAAAGAAGCTTAAGTCACATTTTGTTGATGTTATTAACATAGTTGTGATGGCCAATATTTTACCATAAAAGTCTGAAAGCATGCCACATAGCCCATATATGCTTAGTTATTCAAATTCAGTAGCTAGGTTGTTCCTTTCCTATCCGTCTTTTTAACAAACACTGCATATTTTTATAGACATCTTTGTTTGAAGATCTCAGTTCTTTTATACCTGTTGAGCATTTTTGCTATTAAAGACATTGGAAGACATGAGAATATAAATTCAATAGAACAACTTCAAACACAACATGTATTTTCATTCAATATAGTATGTAGGACCTATTTTAAACCACATTTTTACAAAGAAATGTTCAAAGCTGTACTGTATCTACCCCTGGTGAATTACTCAAACATGTATGCATCATTAACAAATTAAATTTATAAGGTGTTTCTCAATGAGATAATTATTTTATTTGGCTCACCAGATCATGTTCACCATGGATGCTGGAGTAATAAATGCAGATGAAAATGTGTCCTACTTGGGTATTTTTTCTATTTATTTATTTATTGGTACTGGGGATTGAACTCAGGGGCATTCTACCTCCGAGCTACAACCCCTAGTCCTATTTTTTATTCTTTATTTTTGAAACAGGGTCTCACTAAGTTGCAGAGTGCCTCACTAGGTAGCTGAGGCTAGCTGCGAACCCGGATCCTCCGGTCTCAGCCTCCCGAATGCTGGGATTACAAGCGTGTCCTACGTTTTGTAATGGGGATATCAGCAGCCAGGGGATGCACAGAATAATTGTCTGTGCAAGAGCAGTTGCCCTGTGCAGAGCACTTCAGGTGTTCTCTGATACAAAGAGATGGCTCAGTGATGGAGGCATAGCACTGATATGCATAGTGCAGCACACAGGAGATGGATGCCTTAAGGAAGGCACAATAAAGTATTTTGGATGTTGGGAAAAGGAATAAATCATTCCAACTGGAAGAAGGGCAGAGTTCAGACAAATACTTTAGCAAGAGATAACATGTAAGCTGGGGATTAAAATACAGTTTCCTTGGAACATGCTGAGATGGAGTAAAAGGAACAAAATACAGGATTCAGAGACTACGGATAACCCTTGATTTTGCATAAATCCTGCATAATTAATTCGTCTTTTTTTCTTTGTGTTTTCTATATTTTTTGTTGGTTGGTTGGCTCGTGGTTTTAGTTCATCACAAATATAGTGTTTTACTTGGTTTATTATGTGTCTATATAATAGGGTCAATTTGCTCATTTTAAGAATATTAATGTTACTTTTTAAATTATTTTATGTTGTTTTTACTACCAAAAATCTGTACAGATTTTTAATATACTTTGCCAAGTATTTCTCAACAGCAGAAATTTCATTTCTGCTACTTTTCACATGCTACGTATTATTTTGAAGATGCTTGCATACACATCAGAATCGTTAGTCATACTTCTCTGTAAATGTTTTAATAGTGTTCTGTCTCCTAATTATGAGTTTCATGAGGTTGGAACCATCTTCCATATTTCTCAGTACATCCTTATAGGGAAAATGAACTCTTAGCAGGTGTACAATAGACACTTGTCTAATTCTCTAATAAATAAAAAATGCAATACTCTTACATTCATTTTACTTAAAAATAGTGAAGGTAACTCAGGTTTTTTGTTTTTGTTTTTGTTTTTCCATTTGGCACAAAGAAGATGCAAACAGGGAATTAGCCTCAGCTAGTTATTGAGGCCCTCCGCAACTTAGTGAGACACTGTTTCAAAATAAAGAACAACAAATAGGACTGGGGTGTCTGTTTCTTGTGGCTTGAAAGACAGCAGCTGACAGAGTGGCATGTGTGTTCCCTTAGTTTCTAGATTTGGTTGTGTGACATTACTGCTCCAGAGTCTACACTCCTACGTAGGATTTCAAGGCCATTAGGGATGTGCCCCTGGCTTGCCAGCATTTTTCCATGCTGTTTTCTCTCCCTTGTGCCCTATATTCTAGCCATGGAGGATTACTTGCTGTTGACTCTATCCTGCTTGCAGGAGTTGCTGGTTTTGCTCCCTTGATAGAGTCCCACAGCATTCTTGAAACTGAATTTTCTAGGCTGTGTTCTCTGGTCCTTGTGATCTCAAGTTGAGGAGAGGTCAAGTTTGTGTGCTCCTTTAGTCATCTGATCATACTCTGTGCTTCTAGGTATATGATGTATACACATATAGGTAATGATATATAATTTATCTTTACTTGCAAAGCCAGCCAGATAACATATCAAACAGTATATCAAAAATTAAAGTTTTGAAGCCAGGCGTGGTGGCCCATGCTTGTAATCCCAGCATTTGGGAGGCTGAGACAGGAGGATCCGGGTTCGCAGCCAGCCTCAGCTGCTTAGTGAGGCCCTTTGCAACTTAGTGAGACCCTGTTTCAAAAATAAAGAATTAAAAAATAGGGCTGGGGCTGTAGCTTGGAGGTAGAATGCCCCCAGGTTCCATCCCATCCCCAGTACCGCAAAAAAAAAAGAGAGAAAGTTTTGTGATGTCACTAAGCACCCTTAAGGAAACAGCCCCGTTTATGGAGGATCAAATGCAGTAGGAAACTTGAAAGTCCTTTTGTGTTTTGGAGGGCAGGGCACTCATCCCTGCAGCCTAGGCTAAGCTGCTTGAGATATGCGAATAGTATTTGAAGAAACTGTTGTTGGCAGTAGATCATGAAGGCTAGATATTGGAACAGGACCAAGGAACAGTTGTGGATATAGGAAGCCAGGAACTCACTGCCTTAGGAACCGAGCAAAAAGGGTGTCATACGGCTTTGATTCAGTTGGTGGGCACTTGTCACGAGTGCATTTCCCAATCCTTCCACCCAGCACATGAGCTATGGGTACTTGAAAACAGTTTCTCTGAGGTTTACTTGATTGAAAACCTCAGAAGGAAGAATTTGTCATTTTTATTGCTGTCTCTTCAGTGCCAAATACCACATCAGATATTTTTAGATGTGTTTAAAATTTATATACTTTTATTTATTGAGGCAAAAACCCACATAATATAAAATTAACCAGTTCAAAGTATACCATCCAGTGGCATTTATTACATTTGGCAGTGTTGCACAACTATCACATCTATCCAATTCCAAGCAATTTTCCTCTTCCCAGAGGAAAGTTCCGTAACCAAAAACCTCAGCCACAGCCCCTTCCCCCTCCTGCAGTCCTGTGGCGTCGGGCCTTCTGTCTTTGTGGCTTTGGCTGTTCTGGATATATTATATAAATGGAATCATACAGTCTGCAGTCTTTTGTCTGGCCCTTTCACCTAGCAGTCTTTTGAGGTTCAAGTAGGTTTGAGCACACCTCAGCAGTTCCTGTACAGCTGAGTCCTCTCTCATTGCATGGAAAGACCACATTGAATGTGGGGCGTTTGTTTATCTACTCATCCATTGATGGAGTTTTTGAGTTGCTTATACCTTTTGGAGATTGTGAATAGGGCTGATAGAGCGGGGCATGGTGGCGCACGCTTGTAATCCCAGCATTCGGGAGGCTGAGACCAGAGGATCCGGGTTCGTGGTCAACCTCAGCTACTTAGTGAGCTTAGTGAGGCATTCTGCAACTTAGTGAGACCCTGTTTCAAAATAAAAGAATAAAAAATAGGGCTGGGGGTATAGCTTGGAGGTAGAATGCCTCTGAGTTCAATCCCCAGTACTGAAAAAAAAAAAATAGTGCTGCTGTAAATATCTGTGTACAAAATTTTTGGTGATACATTTATTGATTGATTGATTGATTTGGGTGAAGGAGATTGCATTCAGGAGTACTCAATCACTGAGCTATATTCCTAACCCCCCTCTTTCTTTTAGTGGTGAGTTGTAGTTACATATCATAATGAGTTTCAAATTAATAAATACATACCTGGTGATACCTTTTAACATTATTTTAATGTGCACCTATGAATGAAATTCCTAGATTAAATGGCAATTCCTTATTTCACTTTTATGATATATACTAATGATATCCTTTGATGTACCTTTTTTATTTTGAAGTCCAAATTTATTTATGTTTTCCTTTGGTGCTTGCTTTTGCTTGTTTGTTTTGTTTGTTTATTTGTTTTACCTCTGAATCACACCCACATCCTTATTTTACTTTATTTTGAAGCAGGGTCTGGTTAAGTTGTTGAGGGTCTTGCTAATTGCTGAAGCTGGCCTCAAACCTGAAATCTTCCTGTCTCAGACTCACAAGTACCGAGATGACAGGTTGTTGCTCATTCTTTTAATGTTGTATGGAAGAAAACATTGATAAATTCAATGACAGATGTCCTTTGTGCTTTCTTCTATTAGTTCTATGAATACTTAACTGTATGTAAAAATAAGCATGGGATATACTTAAGTACATGTAGAATTTTCCTTTCAGTATTTGTAATGAGCAGCTATCTAGAAACAAAATAAAAGAACCAAACTGAAATTCATTAATATGTAAAGATACCAAATAGCATGAAAGGCAGAATAGTAACAAGTTTGTATGCTTCTACCGTAATTGTGATGCCTATTAGGTTCACAGTGCTTTCCTGAAAGTGGTGCTTGCTGTCTCAAAAGTCCAAAAGCCCCTTGATCTACTTTATTCCTTAAGTTGGCACACAACTTTTGCTACCTGAGGGTCTGTAAAGTCATTTTGAATGCTTTTAATATATCATGTGGAAATAGTATAAAATATTTTCATATGTATATATGAATAAGTTATGTAAAATACGTTAATGTGTTCATTGTCTGACTCTCTCTCTCTCTCCCCCCTCTCTTTCTGTCTCTCTCCCTCTCTGTCTCTCTTTCTCTCTTTTTTGATGTCCTGTGTGGCTTAAGCATTAGAATTGTGTGGAGTCACATTTGTATGTTGAGGAATCTTTGATCAGGGTGGCAGATTGTTTTTACATGGGAATGTGAGATCCACAAAGGCTCAGGTCTTTATTTGACAGCAGATGAGAAGCCTAGAACATTTGGGGGTAAATGCCAAAGCATAAAAGGTAAAATATTGTCAGTCCTTCTCTTTCAGTAAAATTACCTGCAGCTGTATTGGCAAATGACTTATCGTTTATATTCAAAATGCTAAATTATGGGCAATTTGAATTCATTTATCTCTTTTATATCCATATAAATAATGACATTAATAATTTTCCCCCCGAAAAGAATGAACAACTAGTTTGAAATGCCAATCCTCTAAAGAGACTTCTACTGACAATACTGTAGAAAATTTAAAGGAGGGATTCAGAATTTCAAGTTTGCTTGAAATACAGGAACTACAGAATTTCACGTGTTTATACTATATAAAAATAAACACTTGTTATTGAACTATTGTAGTCAAGATCTGGATCTACCATATCAAAACTCTGTTTTAATCCCAGAAATGAATTTCAAAAATCAATTCTATTATTAAGGTACCACTTAACTTATTATATTCCCAACTCAATTAACTAAATTTCAGTAGTGCCTAAAATTAGTCTTTTATATTTTCTATGGCTCATCACTTTTTTTTTTCTGAGTGATTAACACTTTCTTATCTTAAATATTCTGTACATTTCTTCTTGATCTTGCTGTTGGTCCTCATTTTATCTAATTGATAGCATCAATGATAACATCTAGTATTTACATAGTTTTTAAAATGCCTCAGTGTTCTCAGCTTTTTGCTTTTTAAATAGTTCAAGACCTACTTCTTCTTTTTTGGTACTGGGGATTGAACCCAGGTTTGTTCTACCCCAGTTTTTTATTGTGAAACAGGTTGTCCAAAGTTGCTGAGAATACCTTAAGTTGTTGAGGCTGGCCTCCAACTGTGATCCTCCTGTTTTAGCCTCCCAAGTACTAGGATTACAAGTGTGTGCCACCACATTCAGCAATACTCATCTCTTCTTATACTAAATTATAAACATAAAATCTCTGGTTGTCAACTAGCTATACAGTGCTCTGGTGGTGACTATTGTAGAAAGTATAGTATGTTTGATACAGAGTTTATGTACACTAGTTTAGAAAAATATTTTAAGCATCAACAAATATTTAACAGCAACTACTTATTTAGAACCCAAGTACTAAAGTAATCACAAAATATCCCTAAGAAACTTCCATTAGTACTTAGTCCACTTTAGTTTTAGTTTCTGTTTTTGTTAAATTAGGCTTTACTTTTTTTAAAAAAATCCACTTAATACACTTCTCTAAATTGCTTATTACTCTCTCATTTATACAGACTCGTAAAGCTTTATTGTAATTGTACAACATATTATGATTTTATAAATAAATTCTTACAATACAATATTCAATTAGTTAACACGTTAATGAGCCAACTGGGGATGGTGGGGAGTCTGAGACAGAAGGATCACTGGTTCAAGACCAACCTCAGCAACCTAGCAAGGCCCTCAGCAACTTAGCAAAACCCTGTTTCAAAATAAAAAATAAAATAGAGAGGGGAGGATGGATTCCTAATCCTTTTGTCTCACTCTTAGAAATATACAGTTCTTTATCTTATTTATAATTACCATTCTATGCAGTAACACATCAGAACTTCCTACTGCCATGAATCTGCTCAGCACCTACTGATCGACCTCTTCCCATCCCGTCCTCCCCCATTTTCCCCCGCCTCTCGTAAGCAACACTCCACCCTTTACTTCTATGAGGTCAGCTGTTTTAGATTCCGCGTCTGAGCTCTTAGGTCATGAGGCACTGGTGTGCTCTGCCTGACTCGGGGCACGTGACACTCATCTTTTATTTAGACGGAGCCTCACTTCTTCTGGATCTCTTCCATGACATACCCTGGTGAGTTAGTTTCCCCTGCCTGCTTTCATTCTGCTGATTATAATTGTCTACTTACTTGTCCATATTTCCCACTGCCATAGGTTTATGAAAGCAAGCACCCTTTGCATACTTTTAACTATGTCTTCTCAAAATCTAGAACAAGCCCTGTCCAATGGAAGGCATTCATCAGTCACTGATTAATTGAAATATGGGTTAATTGGCTTCCTATGTAGATGACCATGTGTATGTATTTTTGTGTGTGTGTGCGTGTGTGTGTGTGTGTGTGTGTGTGTGTGTGTGTTCTTAAACTTTCCGTAGGGGGCTCTGAAGGTTGAGTATTTACAAAATGTAGCCTCACACATCAGTTTTCCATGAATATTTTGATTACATTATTGCTTATTTCCATTTTGGTATTACAAATTCTAAATGTCAGGGGTATTTAAAGGTATACTTATTCAACACGTTCTTGTAAATGATAGAGAGTCCTGTGCTGTTGTGCTCGATTTTTGGTCTTTGTTTTCATTAAAAGCTTCAGTGATTTAGTTTGGCTTTAAAAATGTTTTTATAAAGCACTCATGTATGGTATTAACTGATTAATCCTTCTGCTAGGAGATTATGGAACCCTGAAATCCGTGCAGAATTCAGCAAATCCATTTTAATAGCATTTAAGCATTGAAAAGGTGGTTTCTCTCGGGAGTCTGAACAATTATTTTAACTCTGTGCCCAAGCAGGTTGAGCCATTAAGAACAGCCCCAGATTTTGAATTCTTTGAGCCAGGAGGGATGACTAGTTACTTTGCCTGTTTTTATTACTTTCAATAGAGTCTTTTAAAAATTGGTACTTGAAATTTAGTTATGGCTAAGCATTTAAAAAGACATTTAAACACTCTTTTAGTCCATGTGGACTTCTGTAACAGCATACCATGAGCTGGGTGTCTTCTAAACAACACACATTAATTTCTCAGAGTTCCAGGGTCTAAGTCTGAGGTCAAGACACTGGCAGATTGGTTTCTGATAAGGCCTTTCTTCCTGATTCATGAAGGAGGTCTCACCTTCTAGATGTGTCTTCACATGGTGTTGGGATGTTGGGATGGGGTCTCTCTTGAGCCTCCTTTAGAAGGGTAACAATTCCAGTCATGAGCGTCCTTCCCTTATCACCTGATTCCTTCCCAAGGGCTCCACCCCAGCATCATCAGCCATGGACATGAGGACTTCAAAGCAGTAGTCCTAGAGGACATAAACTTTCAGACCACACCAGACAATCACTCTCCCAGCTCCCCCTAGCTTTCTTCCCCAGCACTTAACATCTGAGATGAACAGCAACATTTCTTGTATTTTTTAGATTTTTTTTTTTTATCCTGGGCCTGTCTCTTCTCAGGAATATTTTCTGTTAGACAAAAGACTAAAATTTCTCGCAAAACTGAGATATTAAGAGAACTTGTTACTGAATAAGACACTTGAGCAGAGACTGCTGAACATTTTCCAGTTCTTATATGCTACGAGTAAGTTACCTTTCACTGTCTTTTGTGTCTTGTGAGTGTTTGTGTGTGTGTGAATGTGTGTCTGGATTGTGTGTTTCTGTGTGTGAGTTTGTATGTGTCTGTCTGTGTATGCATGTGTCTTTGGTCTCCTGCCCATTCATGAGTATATTTATGTGCTTGCAGGCATTTATTAACATCTGTGATCTGTGTGTATCTATGTTGTGTGTGTGTGTGTGTGTGTGTGTGTGTGTGTGGTCTGTTAACCTCCATTTTGTCCCCTTGTCCCATTTCAATGTCAGATCACTGTGACAGTTTTGTCAGGCTCCTGCTTAGCATCCTGTTGATACCAAATAAAGCTTAAACTGTAATCATTTTCTTACTGCTGCTTTTATTTGAAAATATTTACTCTAGGCTTTTGTCAATATTTTATTACTTCAATTCCTTCCTTCTGTGTTTCTAGCTTTTGAAACTTGGGACCTAAAAGCGTAAAGATCTGGACCCTCTAAAGATGTGGTAATGTTGAAAGCACAGGGTTTGTCCTGGGCTCCAAAGCTAATTGTTAATTGTAGCAGAGTTAATGAGAATGATCACCTAATAGCACGTGTGTTGCTTTCATAAACATGTTTGCCTAATGACAGACTTCTGAAGAGAAATCATCTAATCAATGTGAATTCCAGTCTTTTGTCACATATCCTGATGCAGGATTGACATTTTCTAAAAGCCTTTCTGGTTGAAAGCTTAGCTCAGGAGACTGAGAACAGGATGTGCATTGAAATGGGGAAGGGTATGTCTATTTTTTTTTCTGTTTAAGTTTCTGTGATAGTTCTCTTTCCTGTTCTTTTAGGTAGGATCTATTCCCAATGATATCCGCATCTTCATCTTCAGATTTCAGATATACTGACAGTTTGATGATGACATTGTGATTCATTTAATGGGACTTTATATTCAATTATGAGAATAAGGAGACTTTTATCACCTCTAGACTAGTACAGAGAAGTTCAGTGAAATTTTGGCATGACTAATTAGTTAGGGAAAATAATCTATAAAGGATTGCAGACAGGTCATCTATAAAATTTTTGTGGCTAAAACACTTTGATGTCAGATCTGTCAGTGAAATTTGAGCCGATTGTGAATAAAGTCAGTCTGAATTAATTGATAATGCAAACTATCAAATACATTTAGAAATGGTTATAGCATTACCACATTGTAATTTCAGGTTACTCCAGGAAAGTATTAGCAGTTGAATTACTTGAAGTATCTGCTCCCATGAAGAGAAGGAGCAAACACAAAACCTCTACTTTTAAATTTCAGATCACTTTTTAAAGTAAACACTTTTCAGTGTACTTCTAATTAATTTTTATTTCAAATCACTTAGGTCTCCTTGTAGCATCTTTGTCTGATTTGATTGGTTATTAAATGCTTCTGCTAACAATGGAACTTAACCTTTAGCTTATTCAATTTCATTCCATGTGTTTGAAGTCTAAATTTTTTAAATCCAATTTTGGAGAAAAATTGTTGAAATATATACACAGGCAACTTGAAACCAACTCATCAGCTTCTTTGGTGTGGTATGCGTGATCTTCTTCCTTTTTTATACTTTTATTGGGGAGTCTTCTAGGCTCACATCCTAATGTAGTTCGCAGTGATGATGGTGATGCATACGTTTCTCAGTACAGGGCTTCCCCCGACTCTCTCCTCACTCCCTTCTTCCCCATACAGGATACAGAGATTGGCATTAGTATTCTGTCAATGGAAGTGTTTCATTCATTCATTCTTCCCTTCCCTCTCCCTCCCCTAGATCACCTCTGTTATCTTTGAATATAAAATAATGGAAAGAAGAAATTGATTAATGTATACCTTCATTTAAGTCACACACAGTAATCAAATTTATTTTCTTTGCATTTTTGTGGTGTATCTGTGAAAACAAAAATTATCAGAATTCATTATAAAGTTATTCTGTTACCTCCTTTTCATTTCTTATTAAGGATGAGTTGATGAAATTTTTATATACTTACATACAACAGGATGCTGTGAGACATGTACACATTGTGGAATGGTAACATCAGGTTAATTGACATTCACCACCACAAATACTTAACATGTTTTGTTGAGAACTTTTGAGATCATCTATTTTTTTAGACATTTCCAAGCATATGATATATCACTATTAACCAT
Source organism: Graphiurus murinus (assembly GCA_004027655.1). Lineage (NCBI taxonomy): Eukaryota > Metazoa > Chordata > Mammalia > Rodentia > Gliridae > Graphiurus > Graphiurus murinus. The sequence continues at coordinate 19,941 of PVLC010001900.1, read as the reverse complement.
AGTCACCATGCTGTGTAATAGATCTCCTGAACCCAATTCTAACTGAAACTTTGTGTCCAAAGAGTGCAGAGAGTGTGGCTGGGTAAACAGGTCCCCACAGATTTCTATCAGTGTGTCTGCCCTGCCTTCTCTGATAACTGGGAAGTGGGTATAGAAGTTGAGTAGAGAAATAGAAACTGAAAGGCCTTAAAAGTTTCATATTTAATATGATATACAGAAAGTTCCTGGCAATTTGGATTTGTTTCTTTGGTACTAGGAATTAAACCCAGGGCCATTCTATCTCCAAGCTACACACTGCTCCTTGCCCACCCTATTTTACTTTTTATTTTGAAACAGGGTCAAACTAAGTAGCTTAGAGCCTCAATAAGTTGCTGAGGCTGGACTGGAACCCTCCATCCTCCTGTCTCAGCCTCCCAAGTACTGGGATTACCTGCATCTGCCACCATGCTCGGCTTGAATTTTAAACTCAGATTATGGCATTATAATAGTTGTAGATTGGATGATTTAATTGCTGATGCATGAAAGAAGGACTAGTACAAAAAGACTTTGAAGTGTAAAGAGACAGCTTGAATACTATTAGATAATACAACCCTCAGTACAAATGACATTTTTTTTTTTTTAAGCAAAGGAAAAACTCATGATGTACTTCAGAGGAAACAGAATCAGGATTTTATAATTACTTGGACATTTGAGACACAGGAGGCGTGTAGGGCATTGTCTTTGAAGACAATGTCTTCTATGCCTGATGGGTCAGAGGCTGGTGGTGAGGTTCCTGAAGGGATCCTGGGATTGTGTGGGGTGTTAATGAGTTTTATTTTATTTTTTTTGTACTGACCAAAATAACAGAAGAGGGAAGAGTAACCCAGAGGGGTAAAAAGAAGTGGTAGGGTCAAAGTGAGTGAGTCAGAACTAGAAATGGAGATTTATTCATCTTTAGTGTCTGCTAAGTACCGATCATTTCATAAAATAGATTTCATTCAATTTGAGTTTTTAGTTTAATTATTAGATTATGAGATTGATACATGTTTAAATGAACATTTTTAGCCTTATCTTTAGTTTAAATAATAAACTATTTTAAATTCAAATCATTTTAATTTTGCACACTTGCTTTGCAGGAGAGGAAAAGATAATTTAAATTCATAGAGATGGTAATTCATTTCCCCCCCCTTGGACTTTACTTGAAAATCTATGCTAGTAAAGGAGTAGAAAATAAAGTAAAATAATTTCTGTTTGTTTATTTAACTAGTGTTTGTTAAATAAACAATATTTAATTTTAAATGAACTTGTTGATTTAACTATTGGTTGCTATATTTGACTTTGGTTCTGAGGATAGGGCAGGACAGAGATTGAATTCTTTTTTCTTTTTTTTTTTGTGGTACTGGGGATTGAACTTAGGGGCATTCTACCTCCGAGCTATACCCCCAGCCCTATTTTTTATTCTTTATTTTGAAACAGGGTCTCACTAAGTTGCAGAGGACCTCACTAAGTAGCTGAGGCTGGCCTCGAACCAGGATCCTCTGGTCTCAGCCTCCCAAGCACTGGGATTACAAGCATGCGCCACCACACCCAGCTAGAAATTGAATTCTTAATGCAGGAACAAATAAGTAGCTAGCAGGATGCTCTGGAGTGTATTGCGATGTGGACCGAGGTTGGCTACTGTGGAGTGGGCAGCCCATGGTAGTTCTGCTGAGGAGTCAGCTCCAGGTTAGCACCAGCCTGGGGTCACTATGAGCTTAGGGGTCCAATTTGGGGAACGAAAGTGAAGCCAGTGTGGCAGGAAATAAGCACAAGTGAATAGCGTATTTGGGAAGGTCACTGGGAGAGTCAGTGAGCAGGGCTCTTTCAGCAGTGGTGCATTTGGAGTTTTATCTAAGTTTCCCAAGAAGACAGAGATCGCCCTGGCTGCTAAGTTACAAGTGGCTGGGGGATTGCAAGGACATTAGAGGAAGGAATCAGGGACACCATTTTAAGATGTTCTGTTACATCTGAAAGTTCCAATCAATACACACTGGATGAGTGAATAATTGAATTGTTTTTGCTTTAAGAAAATTGTCCTTTGACTCTTTCAAATCAAGTCTAGTTCTTGTTTGAATAGAAAATACAGAGAAATTTTGAAATCCCTGCTGGAACTTGCCCAGGCTATTGCTGAGTAACTGTTTTACTGCATTTTCCTGTGCAAGGTTTAAGTAATCTGGTTTCTCATCATCTGGCTGGCTCTAGTTTATCATTTTAAAGTTACTTCATAGTTAGATTATGGAAAAAATTACTAATAGCACTGTCATTTTACCAGTTTATATCTAATTATTCAGTAAAGATTTGAATTGGTTTCTTACATGCATTTTCCCCTAACAATTCTATTATATAGGTAACATCAACATCCTTATTCTACATATAAGAAAAGAGAAACATAGCCTCACTTGAGAAATTGTTCCTTCTATTCTTACTTAGGAAAAGTGAGAAATGGATGTCAGATAACTAGTTAAAGTGCTGCTTCCATGAAGCTAAAGACAGAGAGCAACAAAGTTGGACTTGCCCAGTTATTCCAGACATACAGACCAGATGAGCGGGGTCTCACAGAGCATGCTCACACTTCTTCCTTGTATCAATTACTGACGCTGAAGACAACCTCAGGGACTTGCCCTGCTTAAAAGGAGCAATGGCGCATCGTACTTCTGCTTTGGAGTCTGAGGTATCTATGGGAAACTGCCCTGTGGTTTCCTTCACTCCATGCGCCTTGGAGTTTGCCCTTTGTTACTGATACTCAGGCATGAGGATTGGTAGACTCCTCCTGCCTCGTCCAAGGTCTTTGAGACTTCTCATCTCTGGCGTCCTCCTAGCCCATAAGGAAGAAGCCTCTTTCACCATTTCTATCTAGAACCTGCATTTTCTTCATCTTCTCCACTTCCTCAACACACACACACACACACACACACACACACACACACAGAGACACACACACACACACACCACCTGATATTTCTTCAAAAGAAATTTGTACTTGTCCTCAGTCACAATGGCTGAGAAGCAGACAAATTATCCAATTCAAGGACTTCTGTGTGAGAAACAAAGAATCTCAAATACGGATTATTCATATCATGTTTTGGGCCCTGTTTGTAACCATACTGAAGAAATTTGAAACCTCTGCAGACAATTGCTAGCATTTGCTTCTTTTGTTTCACAGTGGTACTAATAAATCAGAGGGAAAAAACATTTTATGTTTACCTCATATTGTATAAAACACAAGCATATACTTGGTTGGGAAAAATAATATTCCTTATCTTATATAACTAATACAATACCTTCATAAAAATGAGAAAAAAATTTGCCATATGATTATTAGTCTAGACAGATGGAGATCAGATTTACAGTTCTTCAATTTTAGGTAAACAATGAGTTGTTTGAAAAAATACATTCCATGTAGTATTGGTATGCTTATTTGATAAACCTGACAACCTAATTATAACCCTAATTATAAGACTCTTTTATTTAAACTTAAATGTCCAAATCACAAAAAAGTGTTCAATATCTCCAATTAATTTCCATAACTGCAACAATGAAGTGATGTTCTCTGGTAGATCCTAGAATAGCTCTTGTCCTGGTCAAAGCCTGGTGGTTCTCATTAACTCAAATTCCCCTGACTTGTGAAGATCCCAACATACCAGCTAGAGTTTGCATCTGGTGTCTGTCCTGAACCCAACACTGTGAGTCTATGTCCTACAACAATAGGTCCTCACCAAATGGCTCCATGGCTCACACATCCTTCCTGGAAGACAGGCAGGGATTTTACATATAGGTCCAAAATATCAGGCAGGACACAGGGTACTAGGGAAAGATACTTACTCTTTCATATTGCTTCTCATCCAAATACTCTATGGAATTAAGAACAAAATTATGTCATTTGCAGGAAAATGGATGGAAATAGAGATAGTATGCTAAGTGAGATTAGCCAGTCCCAGAAAGTGAAGGTTTGCAATGCACCAATAAAAGGATATGAAAACAGCAAAAAATAAATAAATAAAAAAGAAAGTGAAGAGTTGTATGTTTTCTCTCATATAAGAAAGCTATAGAGAAGTTGGAATCTAAAGGATACTCCACATAAAGGAGGAAAAACTCTAGTTGAGTAATGCGGGGAGGACTGGTTGAAGGAAACAGTTCAAATCATGCTGTGTATGAATATGGAATTATCAGTACCAATCTCAATAACAGGTACAGTGAAGGGGAGACTCTGATGGGAAACACATCAAGTGCGGTGTGCATATGTTCCAATCACTTTGGACCTCATGTTGATGTGTAAGTACAATGCACCAATAAAAGCATATTAAAAACAAATAAGTAAATGACCCTGGCAGTACATCTTGCTGTGGAATCCACTGGAGGTAAACTGTTTCCTCGGAAACACAAGTAGAAGCAGGGCGTGGGCTTCTTGAGCAGCCCCTCTTGCTCTTCTCTTCAGAGCCACCCCATTGGGGTTTCTCTCTTGCCTGGAGAAAGCAAAGCCACAGAATTCCAGAGTTCTGCTCACCTTTCTCTCCTTTTCCTTCCCACCTGGAGGAGGAAGAAAACAGTATCCTGTCACCAGTACTAGTCCTTAGGTTTTAGCTTTCCCGCCTACCAACAAAGGAGTAGTGTTTTGTCTTCGATACAATTTGGGCTTTTGAAAATGAGGAAAATTTTTGTTCTTTCTCAGTGTACCCAAGCTTTGAAAAACTTGCCAAAAACTCAAGGAAGTCAGATTCTGACTCAATGGCACCTTTATTTCATGTAGTAGTATCCTTCCAGTTGAAGATGAACACCACAGAGGGGGAAGCCGCATTAAAATAGGATTCTTAGGAATTTAAAGTGTATTGCTAAATTATTTTTAAATACTCCATGTTATTCATATGGTGTTCATTCTGTGTGTGTGTGTGTGTGTGTGTGTGTGTGTGTGTGTGTGTGTGGTGGGAGGAAATAGGTTCTTCCGCCTTTCTTCCCTCCTCCTTTCTCTCTCCCTGTCTTGGCCCTCTGTGGATTCTTTACTTCTTTCTTTCATTGAAACTATATAATTATGTGTGAATAATTATAAAGTTATGTGACCCCCTAAATATTGAAGGGACAAAAATTCTTTGAAAGTCTGAATAACTTTGATGCTAAATTTTTAATTAAAGACAAATTCTAGTATGCATTTAACTATTAAATAAGAAATAATTTATTTTATCTGGACTCATTTGGAAAATATATACTTGGATCTTTAAAATGAAATATCTAGCTATAAGTTATTTGAATTTGATCTCTTATATGGTTCATATATGGTTTAATAAATTCCAAGGGTCTATTCTTTGAGAAATGTGTAAAACTTTTTAGTGCCTTTTGAAATTTTTGAATAGACTTATAGAAAACTCTCTGGGAAACTTCCTAGACCTTCTTTGGCAAGAAAATATTTGGCCAAAACATAATTTAACATAAAACACTTTCAGAAGTTTCCCAAAGCAATATTTTGCACTGTCTTCAGAGGTAGAGTAATTTTGTCAAAAACAAAAAAAAATATGGTATTATAATTCTTGAAAAATAAATGGAAATAATGGTCTTAGAAATACTGCATCCTGTGATATTAATTATCTGTAAGTAAAATATGAACCAAATTAAAAAGTGTAATAGGCCATAACCTTTATTAAATACCAAAGTATCCATTCCAGATATTAAAAAGATGTATCTTAAAATTTTAAATATTACAGTAGTTCCCAAATAAAAACTGAGCCAAATAGATGTTTCATTTGTGAGTTCCAGGTGAGACATTGGCACTGAGTTTAGCATACCAGGAGAAAATGCCCCAAATCACTCTTAAGGAAATATTGTAGATAAATGACAGCAATTGTATATCTCAGTATTTTAATCTACTTTAGTATACCAGAACAACGCCTTTGTATAACATATTCAACCACTTTTGAAAACAAAAAGAAATCATGGTTAAATAGAAGCTAATATCGGAATCTTATTTTCCCAGGGAAAGTTGGGAAAACAAAAGTATTGATCTTACTGAGAATAAGTAGTTTGCAAGGGTACAAAGTAAAACTAAGCATCAGAACTGGACCCAGTGGAAATGCAGGCCTATTGATTACAAATTCCTGCTTGGCATCTTGTAATTTGCCCATAATGAGATAACAAAAATAAAGTAATTTGGCATTAGGAGCATAAAACAAAGGGAACATAGAGAAATATATCACAGAATTGACCAAATTTAACGTTTTGAGGAGAGAAATTCAATACTGTTTGTCCAGGTAAACATTGTCTTTGCTACTTTTCTGGTAACCCCCTTTAAAGTTGTAAATTAGACCTGGGCACAATGGCACACACCTGTAATCCCAGCACTTGGAAATCTGAGACAGAAGGATTGCAGGTTCCAGGACAGCCTCAGCAAGTAGTGAGACTCTCATCAACCTAGAAGACCCTGTTTCCAAATAAGAAATAAAATTGGGCTGGGTGTGTAGCTTGAAATGCCTCTGGGTTCAATCCCCAGGACCACAAAAAATAAATTAAAATAACATAAAATAAAAAAGGGCTGGGGGTGGATCTCAGCAGAAGAATTTCCCCTTTGGGTTACTTCTCAGTAATCACCCTCACTCACACATACAGACTGTAAATTAGTGAGACCACTATGGAGATCAGTTGGATATTCCTAAACAAAACAAAACAAACAAAAACTAGGAATAGGACCATCACATAACCTAGCTATCCCTCTCCTTGCTATCTTTCCTAAAAAATTAAAGTCAGAACATTATGGTGATACTTGCATATTGATGCTTATAACAGTACAACTTACAAGAGCCCAAATATGTAACCAACCCAGGTTTCCATTAAAAGATGAATGGATAAAGAAAATACGATAAGAGTCACACAAAAGAATTATGCTCCATCATAAAGACGAACAATATTATGTCATTTTCAGGAAAATGGATGGAACTGAAGAATATTATGCTAAGTGAGACCAGCCAGTCTCAGAAAGTCAAGGGTTGCTGTATTTTTTTTTAAATTTATGTAATCTAGAGAGAAAGTAGGAAACATAAGCGACTTTAAACAGTGTAGGAAAAGATCTGTAGAGTAGTTGAAGGGGGTAAGGGGAGGGAATTAGGGAGAGAAAGAGAAAGAAACAGTTCAAGTAAGGCTATAGCAATATGTGAAATCATTAGTGCCAGTCTTACTAACTCCTGTGGTACAGGGAAAGGGGAAGAGAGGTGGGGTGTGGAGGGAAATACACAAAGAGCTATGGGAATGTATGTTTTTTAACATATTTAATCCCACTATGATGTATAATTGCAGTGCACTAATAAAATAATTTAAGAAAAAGAAAAGATCATCCCAGCTTCTCCTGGAACTATGTTTGACCCATATAAGCCACCTACCATAGCTATTTGATGTTTTAAATGGAGTTTGCCACGGACTGTGTAATTGTGGCTTTAGTATTGATTTGATCCACTTGTCAATTGTAAAATCGATTTACCCTCTTTTCAACTCTTTTTCTTTAGATTATAGGAATAGCTTTTTTTCTCCCCTGGGTAGATGGACATACATAAATTTTTCATAGGAAAAATATATAAGCATTTAATTTTTCTATCAATAATGTATGTAAGATCAAGAAAATTTCTAGATAGACCTAAACTCTTTGCCTCTTATGAAATGTAAGAGCCTGGCGTGGTAGCGTGCACTTGTAATCCCAGCATTTGGGAGGCAGAGACCAGAGGATCTGGGTTAGCGGCCAGCCTCAGCTACCTAGTGAGGCCCTCCACAACTTAGTGAGACCCTGTTTCAAAATAAAGAATAAAAAATAGGGCGGAGAGTGTAGCTCGGAGGTAGAATGCTCCTGTGTTCAATCCCCAGTACCGCAAAAAAAAAAAAAAAAAGAAACATAAGTACCTTAGAACTCGTGGTTTTCATTTTTAATTTCTCCAATGGGAGCAAGTCCCTCAAACATAACCATTATATGTTTGCAGGAACCCAAGTGGCCAACTTGGAGCACTGAGCTACTCTGAGGAGTGACTTGAGAAATCTTACTGTGGATAAGTTAGAGACGCCAATAAGAAATAAGAGGAAGCGAGAGTCAGACTCTGCCAGGCCTGAAGGACAAGAGAAGGCTGGTTGACCAGTGCGACATTGACTGTGAAAGAGGGACCCCACCAGAGGTCTGCAGAGAGGGATAAAAGGCACTCAGCATAATTGTATCTCTCTCCCTCCATCCCTTGCTCCAGCTCCCTGTTCCGGGTTCCAAGAGGAACCTTAGTGGAAGCTCAGGAACTGTGAAGGCCAGGCTCCAGGGCAGAGCAGGGGGCCAGTGAGAGTAGAGGAATCCAGAGGTGACAGTGGACAGACATGTGACCTAATTCCCATGTCTATGAGCACAGTAAAGGATGACTTGGAGCAGACAGATGATAGCTGCTTTAGTTGAAAGCCAAGATATGTAAGTTCTGTTAAAGACTCCTCACTGAATGTATGAAGCAGTACAGAGGCTGTGTGTAACATAGAAATAGGATTATTTTTAAGATAGATTGATGTAGCGTTGACTGTGGACTGTTGTGTTTCGTAGGATCTGCAATATCCCTGACGATCGTGCTGCGGGAAATAAATCCATACAGTTTCAGATAATATTAATTCAGAACAGAATTCATGTTTTGGAAGATTCTTATCAACCTTCATGTGTGGAAAGAAATTTCATAGATTAATTTCAGGCTAAAAGTACTAGTTCCAAGGAATACTGAGACAAGTTTGTCCTATTGGAGGCTGTGGTAGTAGTAGTTTATACCTGGAATAAGAATAGTAAAGTGATGTCTCCAAAATGTTGTCAGTTTAGTGGTCATTTTGCTTCATCTAGATTAAAAAAAAACTTTCATGTTTTACCTTCCTCTTTATCCAATAATATGTCTCAGGTTGTATTTCTTTGTTTACCATAGCTGTGGAAAGCTTAAAACAAGGGTATATCTAACTGATTTTCATCAACAAATATCTATTGAGTTCCCATAAATGTCTTGAAGATGAAACAAACACCATGCATTTCTTCCTCTAAAACACCATTATTTGCCTTACATATGAATATAGGCTAAAGTATCTTTGAAATGGGCTAATCTATGTGTGTTTTGAAATTCAGAGCTGACTTGATTCACAACTTTTTAGATATAATATGATTGTGTAGAATTGTGTGTGTGTGTGTGTGTGTGTGTGTGTGTGTATGCATGTGTGTGATACTGAGGATTTAACCCAAGGACATTCTATCACTAAGCTATTTCCATAACATTTTTTATTTATTTGAAACAGGATCTCACTAGGTTGCTAAGAGCCTCGTTAAGTTACTTTGGAAGCCCTCAAACCTGTAATCTTCCTATCTTAGTCTCCCAAATATTAGGATGGCAAAGGTGAGCCATGCCTGGCTGTGATTGTATAAAAATTTCAAAGAAAACATTTTGAACATTGATAACTTTCAAAGTGCTCTTGGCACCTTCATCCATTTAACTTCTCAAAAGCCAAGATATTCCTACATGTTAGCTTGAATTCATTCCTAAATCCATGTTTCCATTTTTGCTATGTCCTTTCTCTGTTTGGTTTATTTCAACATAAGTGAAAACAGGAACACTATTTAGCATTTGAGGCTTTCACCTTAATTTTGTTTAGGCTAAATCTGTCACAAAATTTATCAATAGTGAATTTAAGGAAAAATTATTATCATTAGCAAATGATAGAGGCAACTTACATTTTCTTTTAAAGTACAGAAAATTGCATAGATGTTACCTTAAAGTGAGTATGCAAGCATTTATACTTATCACATGTATAAAGCATTCTATAATTCACAAAGTACATGATCTATGTGTTTACACTCTTACACCCCATTAGCTCAGTGGAGAGAAAACAGGCTTTCTGAATCACAGTGATTCTGGTCACTATATATAGCTATCTTTCCTGCATAATTGAAAAGTTAGATTAGCCAGCTTCTATTAGCACAAGATATTTGCTTGAAAGACCATATTAGTCATCTTTCATTCCAAGGAATTTTTGTTGCATTATGAACATAAAGTCCACGTTTTTTAGGACTTCAATTTCTAATCTCTTCCCCCCAGGACCCGCCCCCCCCACACCCAGGTCTAATATGTTTCCTCTTCTACTTCTTCCTTTCTTGCCTCCATCTTCCTACTTTTGTTGCTTCATCTTTTGCTTTAGGTCGTTATTGGAGAGCAATAACTTTGAACTTTCTCTTCTAGTTATGAATTTTAAAACTTGAGACAAGAGCTGGGTATGGTGTCACAGGCCTGTAATCCTAGGACTTGAGAGGCTGAGGCAGGAGGATTGCAGGTGCAAAGATATCCTCAGCAAGTAGTAAAACTCTAAGCAACATAGTGAGACTCTGTTTAAAAACATAAGTAATAAATAAAATAAGGCTGGGGGGTGTAGCTCAGAGGTAGCAGGGCATAAGGAGATATGCTGCAATAAGGTGCAATATGACTTACCCTCATGTATAAAGCATGTGTAGCCAGTTGACAGATGATAAGCAACACAGAAGTGTGGTTTTCAGGATTGTGGGATGATAAACCTGCAATCTCTGCCTCAGTTTCTATTTTGCCACAGACACGTGTTTTCTCTAACACGGTCATCATGAGGCATATTTACAGATTTAATTTTGAGTCCTTTGGAAGGAAACCAGGTCATGAATAAAAGTTAATATCACATAACTTAAAACCCTTTTCAGATAATTTATTCATTAACTTTGGCAAACCTTCACACAAAAAGGAAATGCCCTCTGTCACTGATGGTCTCTGTTGAAATTGAATTATAATTTCTTCCCATGAGAAAAAGGGAATATTTAACACTCTTACATAGAGATATAAAGTGACTTCATGAAATGCTTAAAATCTCATAAAGTTCTTTGAATGAAGGATGGCACTGAAGTGATCAAACATTTCTTTTGCATCTGTTCAGACTCTCACGACTATGTCATAGTGACCTGATTTTAATTTAATTATTAGAGCCACTAATGAATTCAGATATAAATCAAGAAAGAGCAGGTCAATTTTAAAATATATTAATGCATTGACATACTCAAAACTCATTTAATTCTTCACAAGCTAAACCAGTGAGGTGTTTCCATCTATTTGTTGACATATTGTTATAGATGAATGCCTTTCTATTAATCAAACATGCACCTATGTGATGGTAAAAATAATTTAAAAGTAGTAGTAAATTGCCTCAGAAGTCATTTCAGGTAACTTTAAGATAAATGGTAAATTTTAGTTTTTTAGGTAAAGACTGAATTATATATCATTTATATTTGTTTATGTATAATTCATAATATTAGAGCTAATAAATAATATATGTGTGGAATTGGTTCTTTTGATTTCTCAAATTTTACCTAAGTTTTGAAGTGCAGAAGTTAATGTCAAGGACATTAATATTAATAGATTATAATAGTGATAAGAAATTAATATATTTTGTTTATTAGTTGTATATTTATTAAATTATTCTATGGAAATGATGTCTTCAATATATATAATATTTAAAAATCATGTAAAACTTTCATGTGATCTCTTTAATAGTTAATGTAATTCTCCAAACTTACATCCAACTACTTAAAGTTCATAACATATCAAGTCTGCTTGAGTTGGGAAATATTTATCAGTTGAACATGGTGGTATTGGATTAGACACACGTGTTGTATTGCTGGTCGCTGGTGGTAGAAATGTCTCCCAAAGATGCTATGACTTTAGTAATACTGAGGTCATGGTAAAGATCTTAAAAGAGACCTAGGAATATGGATTGACGGTCGACAATGATCTAGGTGTGTGCCATCGATTCCGGCAGGTTTTTAATTTTTTGCTGTGGAGGTTGGGAGATGATACATCGTGTCAGGGAACTGTGCATGGGAGAAATCATGAGGGATCCAAAGAAGAATTCACACATGGTCCTGGAATGTCGGGATGGCCAGAAGAGCACAACCTCTCTACTTCCGAGGTGGGAACTGAAGGGAAGACATATCTACTCTTCATTCCTTGTATCCTCTCCTCAAATTCAGCACCAAAGTCTTTATTAAAGCTCTGGGAAACCCAGGAAAGAGCAGCACCCACCTTCACCCACCAGATACTTGAAAAAGAAGGAAGGAAATAAGCAATCCCCTTCTCACTCACATGTCTAGAGACTCATGCTGGAGAGTGGATAGGAGGTGATATGTCAATTCAATATGAGAGGGGATTTTTTTTTTTTTTTTGGCAGTACTGGGGATTGAACCCAGGGGCATTCTACCTCTGAGCTACATCCTCAGCCCTCTTTTTATTCTTTATTTTGAAACAGAGTCTCACTAAGTTGCAAAGGGCCTAGGTAGCTGAGGCTGACCACGAACCCGTATCCTCCAGTCTCAGCTTCCTTAGTATTGGGATTATAAGCATGTGCCTGGCTGAGAGGGGGATTTTTAATTGAAATGGTCAGAGAATTAGAGGTTCACCCATGTGGTATATGTGGAATGGGACATGATAAATTTAATATGGTACATCTGCAGGGAAGATTTGAAGAAAAATTAAATTCATTTATGTATGTATGTCATGGAATTTAGAACATTAAATACACTTATTTCATATATAATGAAAAAATTGTTCCATTCCTAGGTGGTAACTACCCATTTCCAAAATGGGAGTATATAGTCAAATTGGAAATGAGAAAAAACAGATTAATGTTTTACGGCAGCAAGCAAATAATCAATTTTAGAAGTTTTGGTTTATTTAGCATATGTATATCTCTGCTAGCTAGAATTCTTCTGTTTTAAAAATTATCCTAGAATACAATGGTGATATTACAAAAGCAGTCTACAAGTTCAGTGCAATAACTGTCAAAATACCAATGTCAGCCAAGCATGGCGGCACATACTTTTAACCCCAGTACTCAGGAGTCCTAGACAGGAGGATCACAGGTTGGAGGCCAGCCTCAGAAAATTAGCAAGGTCTTCTGAAACTTAGTGAGAGACTGTTTCAAAATAAAATAGGGCTGAGAGTATAACTCAGAGGTAGATTGCCTCTGAATTCAATCCCCAGTACTCCCTACACACACACACACACACACACACACACACACACACACACACACACCAATGTCATTCTTCTAAGAACTAGAAAAAACAGTCCTAAAATTTATATGGAAGAATAAAAGACCCAGAATAGTCAAGATAATCCTGTGGAAAAGGAATCATGCGAGAGACATCACAATACCTGATTTCAAACTATACACATAACTGTAGTAGCAAAACCAGCATTGTATTATACACATAACTGTAGTAGCATTGTATTGGCATAAAAAAAAGACTCATAGACAAATGAAACAGAAAATACAGAGAAAAACACACACAGCTCTAGGTGATGATTTTTGACCAAAGTGCTGAATAACATTAGAGAAAAGGTAGCCTTTTCTACAAATGGTTCTGGGAAAAATAGATATCCATATTTAGAAGAATGAAACTAGATTTTTTACCATCCTGCACAAATGTCAACTCAAAATGGATGAGGGACCTAGCAATTAGACCTGGAACCTTGCAATTACTAGAAGAAAAAGTAAGACTATGCCTATGTATCATACAGGCACTGGCAGAGAGTTTCTCAATAAGAATCCTCAAGCTTAGGAAATAAAACTGAGGATCAATACATGGGATGACATCCAATTAAAAAGCTTCTGCACAGAAAAGTATACAGAAAAAAAGAGCCTACAGAATGGGATAAAAATCTTTTCCAGCTATGATAAAGGACTAATACTAGATTATGTAAAGAACTCAAGCAACTTAACAGCACCCCCCCAAAGCAAATAACCCATTCGAAAAATAAGGCAATTGAACTGAATATATACATCTCAAAAGAAGAAATAAAAATGACCATAAAATATATGAAACATGCTCAATTTTGGTCAATTAGGAAAATGCAGATCAAAACTACACTGAGATTTCATCTAATTCCTGTTAGAATGGCAATCAGCAAGCATACAAATGATATTAAAAGCTAGCAAGGATGTGGAGAGAAAGGGGCCTCTGACACTGTTGCTGGTGAGATTTTAAATTGGTACAGCCACCAGGGAGATCAGATGGAGGTTCCTCAAAAGATTAGGAATAGAACCACTATATAACCCAGCTGTACCACTTCTTGGTGATTTCCCAAAAGAATTTGAGTTAGAAAACTACAGTGACACATGCATACCCACACCCATTGCTGCACAATTCATAATAGCCTGGTTATGGAACCAACCTAGGTGTCCCTCAACAGATGAATGGATATGAAAAGTGTGGAATATGCATACAATGGAGATTGGCTGAGCTAATTATATTTTGAATAGATTTCTCTAGTACATATTTGTCTGTTTAGTGTACTCTGTAAAATTCCTTAACAGTAAATAATAACAAAAAAAGTTTCTTTACCCCATACAATTGGGGAAGCCTTGTTTCAGGGGTCCATTAAACTGTAAACATTTTTTGGTTGAAAACATTTTTTGGTTGAGTTTAAATACCAGACTCAATGTTCTCTGTTTCCACCTAATTACTAAACTAAAATGCACTACCTATCCTGCCCTAGACACAGGATAAGATTCAGTATATTTTTATCTTATTCTGCCTCCTCATCATTAAAAAAAAAAAAAACATTCCAATAATATGGATTTTGGGAAACATTCCCATGGACAATCTCAGACTTGTTTATTTTTTCTTTACCTCTTGAATGAAAAAAATCACAAAAGGAAAACCCAAGATCAGCACCCAAGCACTACTGATCATTAATTTACCATATATATTTAATGATCATTTTCCTTGTTTCAGGAATTATTCAATATGCATTTATTGAATGGTTTTGTTAATGAATGATTCTCCAAAGCTGCTTTGTACATTTAAAAAAAAATGTCCATTTTAGCGGGGGCATGGTGGTGCTTGCTGGTAATCCCAGTACTCAGGAAGATGAGATAGAAAGATTAAAGTGTTAAGGGCAGCCTCAGCAAGTAGAGAGAATGTCAGCAACCTCACAAGAACCTATGTAAGAAAAAAACTAAAACTAAAAAGGAATGTGGTGTAGCTAAGAGATAAAATGCCCCAGTACCGCACAACACACACACACACACACACACACACACACACACACACACACACACATCTTTATATCAAGGACTACTGTAGTCATCATATACCTATCTATACATATTTATCATCTATATATGTATATCTATGTGTCATCTATTTTCATATCTGAAATACTGATAATTTCTTAAGTACTTGGAGAAGGAGACCAATGACTTACATAAATAATTAGGCCAATCGCACTCTTGAAAACTTCTTCAAGAAGGGTCTTTCTTGGGGCTTTAGAAGGGTTACAGGACTTTGCTGCATGGGTCATCTGAAATCCTGATGATCAAGTTCCACCATGTATAGAACACACAATGTGAGCAGGTGGCCTTCTTGGGTGCCCTGGAGAGACGTTAAAAGACCACAGGATCCACACAGATATTTCCTTTATTGGAGCTGAGGTGACACACATTGCTGTCACAAATTAGTGACGATATGGTCCCTTCTAAGTGCAAGCGGCCAGCAGATCTGTGCTACAGATGGAAGGTTTGGGAACCACACCAGCGTGCTGCCATGGAATATTGTCTACAACCTAGAAATGTTTTAGGACTAGTACTTAGGTTGGCCTGTTCCCCTGTGACTTGCATTTAGGCAGTGGGCAAGTATTGATAGATTATCTTTGAGGGATGACTCTTTATTTGAACCCTTTTAAGAAACATGTGTCCATGTTTTATTTTAGGAGATTTACAATTATACTTTCACATTCAGATCTGTGGTCCACCTTTAATTACTATGGTGTGAAGCTAAAGACCAAGGTTCATTTTCTTCCATACAAATATACAGTTGATCTGCTCCCTTTCCCTATTGAAAAGATCATTATTTTTCCATAGTGTGATTTTGTCATTAATCAGCTGAGCACATTTATTTGGGTACAACTTGCATTATAAAGGTTTAGTAAATGAACCCATTTTCTATTTTTAGGTGCTTTTATTGGTGCATTATCATCTCATAAAATAATTTAAATCATGTTGACATTGACATGCATGCACGCAGCACTTAGTGTCCCCTCCCCCCTGCCTCCCCGTCTTCCCAGTCACAGAAAGTGTAGGAACATATGTTTTCATTAATATGCACAAGCTAGGGAGTCACTGGAATACCAGAGAGACTCCAGATAACGGAGGAGAAACCTCAGTGGAGCCAGGGAAATGTTCTAAGGGAAGGGGAGGAGGAAGACTGAGGATCATTATTGGAAATACTAACACTGACTGTGTACATATGTGAAAATCCCAATATCAGTCCCATTTTTTTACTTCACAAAACACATAGATTTACGACAGTGATCCTACTGACTTGGGACAGTGGTTTTGATTGGTGTACTTAGAAACTTAAATATCTGCATTCTTGCTTCTTGAGCTTGTGCTGCACAGAAGGGAGAGATCAAGTAGGGAGAAATGTAGCCTATTCCCACTCCCAGTCTCCAGAAAAGTGACATCCTCTTCTGTTTCATTCATTGCAATTATGAGGAAGATATTTTAAAAAGTCCAAGCTACTGAAGACTCATTTGCATTTGAAAAACAATGATATCTTACAGAATCCAATTTGTACCTATTGCTCAATTGATTATTACAAAAATGAAGTTTGATGTCTGTGAAAATCAGCATTTTTTAAAATTTTGACTTAATATTAAAACATATATATTTGGAAGACTCTTTATAGCAGTGAATCCACTCCTGGTAAACATCTTTATGTAGAATGAGGAAGTCTAGAGGTCTAATGTATAACAGGAAGCCTGTAGCTCGTAGTATTGTTTTTTGTACTGAAAATCTGTCAAGAGACATGTTAGGTGTTTTTACAACTCATATATAAAAAGTAACTGTGTGAGGTAAGGGGCATGGTAATTGCTGGACTCTATATTAACTTCATTATGTGTGTACATGTATCAAAGCATCATGTTGTACATCTTAAATGCATAGGACAGAGATATATGCACAAATTTTGAATGTACATCTGCTTCATAATAAGAAAAAATTCTTACTTGATGTTGGAGTACTTTAACCTTTAAGTTCTAGTAAAATAAGTTTGTTAATATTTAATTTCATATATTTACATATGATAGAGTTTTTGTGAAGAAATAAAACTCTTAATCGAGAGTATAAATTGGTAATTTAGTAATTTCACAGTTCCATATTATAGTGAATATGGATATTGTAAAATTTCATGCATATATGATATAGTAATTAAAGGAATCATAAAATTATAAATTCTGACAGAAAAATATGTTAGAAGTGGAGATGTCTTACAGCAATGTGGATGAAAAGAGTTGAAATAATGAAATTTTATTAAAGCATTTATAATAGGTTTTCAACAATCATTAAAAGAGAATTACCCTTTGGAAAATGGTATTTCAATCATATTAAATGCATAATTTTTACTTTGATTTAAACTAAGTTATGTAAATATTTGGCAGTGACATTTAAATCCAGCCTCCATCTCTGTTTTGCTCATACAAAGGATATGTGATTCATTTCCAAATATCAAAGTCCCTGTGTTGAAGATCCATCAGCTTTCATCAGTCTCGGCAATGGGCTGAGGAAAGGAGGGTTAGCCTTACCCATGCCCATGATGTTGTGTATTTGCAGTCGTTTCACATACATAGCCTGAAATCAACTATCATGGTGGAAGTATTCATATTATGAAAATAAGCAAATGCTACCAATCTGCACTTTGTTGGGAATAGGGTGTGGCAAGGCAGAGGACCAGTGCTCTCACCATGACTGAAGACAAGCCATCAGTGATGTAAGAACTGCTCACAACATTACTAAAATGATTTAATCTATCCTCGCCGTCCATCATCATTTATCTATAGCATCGCACCCCTTCCCTCAACTGATAAATAAGAAAAGCCAAATTTATCATTCAGTTCTTATGTCTTATTTATATAATAGGAAGATGTTTGCATGTATTAAAAACTTGAAAACTATGCTTAGGCTAATAGTATATGCATACAAGCAACAAATGTGATGTCACTGGAAATGTAGTCAGCACACTTCTTGTTTTTCCTTCACGTATGATTGACTTGCTATTCTTGATTTCTAGTAATTAAGTATAAACCTATGTGTTGATCAATCTGTGCCATAACTGAGTAAAATTTTCACCTATAAAGTACAAAGTGAATTTTATTCATTGTAGGCTACTAACACCAGTGCTAACAAGTACCCAGCAGAAGTGATTGTTTGTATGTGGTACCAATCCTGAGATACTCTGAGGAGTCTGAGGACTGTAGAGTTTGGGAGGGAGGAGGATATTGTACATGCCAGAGAGTAGAATGGTCGCTATTGCCTTCAATATTTCTTTCCAATCAAGGTTGATTTCTTCTCTTATTTATTATGCATTATAACTTGAATTTGTAAGTTTTTCTCTATCCTGTCCCTAATGCATTCAGAAAACACATTCATATTCTCATGAATTTTGTAATTTTGGTCTTACGTGTTTTAGCATATCTTGGGTAGATATTTTATTAACTCATACATGTTACTATTCCTTTAGAAGTGAAAGAAGAAAACAGCATATTTTTTCTTTGCCTGTACTTTCCTAAAATATTTTGGGAGGAATAATCTGAAGCAAGAAATTCACTTTTTAAAAAAATATATATTTTTGAAAGACTATATCTACACAAGTACAATTTCTAGGCAAATGTTAACATATTCTCAAAACAATTCTAGAAAGCCTACCTCTGTATAAATACAATTTCTGGGCAAATGTTGGCATATTCAAGGCAATATTATAGGCTAGTGTGTCAGACTTTTAAATATTCAATGAATATGCTAATCAGTCCAGAATTAGCTTCTCAGATTTCTTGAGAATCGTATTTGAAAAAAAAATTCTTACATGATTATATATTTTCTATTTTAAGGGGGTAAGCATTTCTAAAACAAAACAAAAAAAAACTTAAAATAAGACTTCTTGCTCCACTGAGCAAGCACTCAGTTTGCTTCAATTTTGACTTCCTGTTAGTGGTGACACACTGGAACTCACCAGAGTGTCATTAGATAGCCATCCCAGCTCACAATACCATCAGGAGGCTATGCATTCCATACTGTTTTTATCTGTAATCTTGATACTCCACAAAGGTAAAGAGGAATTTCACAAAAAATTGTGTACTAAGTAAGCATACTCGATAGAGTATTCAAAATCTGGAAAAAGATTCAAATCTGAAATATAGTAAGAAACCTAAAGATAATAATCATGAAAATTGCTAAGAAATACATGCTGTGAGCTCTAATAACTCTTGTCTTTTATGGATTTTAATTATTTGATATATTCCTGTTAGAATATACCTAAACTAAAGTTGCCTTTTATACCACCTAATATTTCATTTTAATAAAATAAAATACATCTTGAGATCAAAGACTGAAAGCATGACCAAGTATACAAAGGTGATTCCCAAGTTACCATGGGGTTATGTCCCAATATAATCATGGTAAGTTGAAAATTCATTTAATACTCTTGACTAATTAAATAGACAGCAACTCAAAATACTGTAGGGCACCTGTTGTTAACCCTCATGATCACGTGACTGACCGGAAGCTGCAGGTCTCTACTGATGCTCAGCATCCAGAGAGAATCCTACTGCATATCACTAGCCCCAGAAGAGGTCAAAACGCAAGATTACAAGTACAGCTTCTCCTGATAGTGTATAGCTTTTGAAAATGTAAAACTGAGCCGGGCGTGGTGGCGCACGCTTGTAATCCCAGCATTCGGGAGGCTGAGACCGGAGGATCCGGGTTCGCGGCCAGCCTCAGCTACCTAGTGAGGCACTCTGCAACTTAGTGAGACTCGGTTTCAAAATAAAGAATAAAAAATAGGGCTGGGGGTGTAGCTCGGAGGTAGAATGCCCCTGAGTTCAATCCCCAGTA